>RJWT010048991.1:0-11058 GCA_004365215.1 Cuniculus paca
ATTCTTCCTTGGTCCAGGGGACCCACTTACTTCCTTCTTGTCCTCTCCATGATGTGATATTCCAGCATCTGAACTGTTTCTCTCAGAGAGACTGTTTACTCTGCTGCTTACTGTTCCGCCATCTTTAGCTCTTTCCTAGTTCTGTCAGTTTTTGATGCATGTATTTTGGGACTTTGTCATTAGATACATGTATGTTCATAATTCTTACAGTTTTTTATCATTATAAAATGTCTCTCTGTCTCGAGTGATATTTTTGTCTTAAAGTCTGTTTTAATCAGTGTAGTTACTCCAGCTCTTTTATGGTTATTGATTGTATGACGCGTCTTTTCCCATCTGTTTACTTTGTAACTGTTCAGATCTTTGAAGTGTATGTCTTGTATTGTCTTGTCTTTTTTTTTTTTTTTTTTTGTACCGGGGTTTGAACTCACTACCTCATGCTTGCCAGATAGGCACTGTGTGAAGTGTATATCATACAGAAAGCATAAAGTTGAATCTTTTCTTTGAATTATTTGGTCCATTCACACTTAATGTTATTGTTAATGTTATTGTTGATTTTTATCTGTCATTTTGCTCTTTTTTTGTTAATATTTGTAATGTCTTTTGTTGTATGTGTGGCTTTTTTGAGACAGGGTCTCACTATGCAGTTCAAGCTGGCCTTGAGCTCACTTTGTAGTCCAGCATGGTCTCGAACTTGCCGTGATCCTCCTGCCTCAGCCTCCCACGTGCTGAGATTACAGGCATGTACTACCATGGCCAGCTTTTTTTTTTTTTTGAGACGGGTCTCACTCTGTAATTTAGGCTGGCTTCAATTCACTATGTAGCCCAGACTGGCTTCAAACTCAACAGCAATCCTCCTGCCTCAGCCTCCTGAGTGCTGGGATTGTAGGTGTGCTCCACTTTAATGTCTTCTTTATTCATGTTTTTCCTGTGATGGCTGTATTAAGCAGATACCATGTAATGTAGCATTTTAATACCTTCATTGAGTTTTGAACTATACTTGGTAAGAGTCTCCTTCAGATTTATGTAGACTTGCTGGTAAGAGATGGAAGCATCGTTTCACTGTAGCTCTGTAGCTCTACTCCTTTCCCCCTCCTTTGTGCTACAGTTATACAGCACATCCCTATAGAAAACAACCCCAACCATACATTGCATTATATAATCTTACCCTCCTGTCTGTTCCCTGTGTGAGACAGAAGTACCCCATTCCCAGTAACTTTTCCTTGTTAACTTTATTTTCGTTGTCTTTTGGCCCTCTCATATTTAAAAGTACTAATATTCTCTCTTCAACATGTCCGACTGACCCTTATCCCCCTTGTCTGGTACCTTAGGGAGTGCTTTCAATAGGCCTCTAGTCTAGCTTGGTCAACCATTACGGGCATCTGGAACGTTAGGCTTGCTGACTTTTAGGAAGTAGCCTGATTTTCACATCCTAATAATACAGCTATCTTCTAGTATAAAAAAACTGCTTAATCATTCACTTTCTTTAGATCTATACTTTGGCCAATCTGAGAAAGATGACTGATAATTAATGCATGTGAAGGCCATCATGGTATTGCTGAAGTATGAAATGAGAATGAACAATGATTCTGGTGTTGGGCCTTTTATCTCCTTGGCTGAGCTCTTTATCTTCCTGCTTTATACCCTTCTGGTACCCAGTAGCCAGGCAAATAAAGTGAGTGGCACATTCCAACCCAACATCAATTAAGATGGCTGTTTATAAACCCCAGATAAATGGACAATTAATGGTGGTGGTACTAACTAACTAGTGCTGCTTTAATAATTAACCCAATTACCTTTCCTTCTGCTCCAGTGATGAAAGTGAAGGCGATAAGGGGCTGGCTTGGTTGCCTAGGAAACAGAAGTAAATGGAGTACTCCTCCTAGAGAATACAGCCTTCCCAGCTGCCTGGCAGCACCCAGGACCCTTCATTTACTTGGTGTACACCAGTCATTGGAGCGTTCTTGTGCTCTCTATCCCAGCCCTTTACATGTGCTTATACCAGTGTGTGTCTTTATACCACCAGTGAGAGGTATGCTTCCAGTGTCTATATTGAATTGCCTATACATATATTATAACAACCTACTTTGTTAATGACTGTTCAGACTTATGACATACCACTGGACTTATGACCTGTATTTTTTTGGAGGGGGGTATAGTTCTGTACATCTCTTTAACAGAGTCTCAATTTTTTTTTAACAGTACACCTTGTATATACAGTACTGTAATTTTTGCTGCTTGTATTGGTATAGCATTATAGTTGTATATTTTGTTATACATTACAGGATGGCATGTAAGAGGCAAAAAAAAGCGAAGTCAGTCACTTCTCAATGTTTTGGCTAAGATCAAGTATAGTATCTTTAACTTATTAAAAGCAAACTTATCAAGTTGGAGTTTTCTTTGACCGTTCCTTTGTTCTGAATATTGTATGTACTATATACAATTCCTCATTTAGTGACCAATTCATTTAATGACCTAGTTAGGGGCAACAGAACTTGATCATAAAACAAGGAGTGATTGTAGCCTATTGTATTTTAGGCATACTCACTAAGCATGTTGGACAGGTAAATACAGCACTCATGAAAAGACAAATGTCTTCAAAATATGTATTATTTCAGGATGTGTTGGTGCACACCTATAATACCAGCACTCAGGAGACTGTGGCAGGAAAATTGCTGGAAGTTTGAGACCAGCCTGAGCTACATTGTGAGTTCAAAGCTAGCCTGAACTACATAGCAAGACCTTGTCTCAAAAAGAAAAAAATAAAAAAAAAGGTGTTATTTCTATAATGTCTGATACTGGGAGAAACTGAGCTACCTGATGTTTTGAATATTGAGGCAAAACAACCTCATGTCAAAAATATATATATACGATTTGCCTGTTTTGCTGCAGAAGGGAATGGTTTAGAGCACAGTCTTATGAGACCCATTGATCACATACAGTACAGGCAGACCAGCTGTACCAAAGGTCCAGAAAGATCTATCAGTGCTCGCTTTTTATTTGGCTTACTTCAAAGGACAGTTTGCTTTCAGCAGTTCCTCAGGTGATAATAAAACTGATTCATTTGGAGTTAAATTCTCAGATATAAACAAACTCTTTAGAAGCGATGTTGCATTTGAAACTTGGTGATGTGTAGAACTGTCTCATCATATGGAAGTTTTCTCAGGGGCTGTACATATACTTCTGAACCACAGGAAACAACTGAACTATTAATTATCACTCTTATTCTTGGCTGTATGATTATTATATGTGTTTAATTTTTGTCTTACACGCCTGGCTACTAAGCTCCTTTACTACATACTTTATGTCTTTCTAACCTCCAAGGTATTTACTGCAGAGATGAACGGAACAGTGGCTCCACTCATGCCAGTTCACTGTCAAGAATACTTGGCATAGGGCCGGGGATCTAGCTCAGTGGCCTAAGCACTTGCCTGGAAAGTGTGAGGTCACGAGTTCAATCCCTGGTGCTGCGAAAAGAAAAAAAAAAAAAAAGGAATACTTGGCATTTCCAGTGATTTCTACAGAGGCAAGGAGGCTCATGGGTCTGTGGTGTCTTGTTAGAGTGTTTCAGTTTCATTGATCCATTGTAATCACCTGCAGAAGCTCCTTCTTTAATGAGCCAGAATTGCACACTCAAACCACAGCTTCTAGCAATATCACCTGTGTGATCGTTGTAACCTTGAATTCATGGAAGCAGCTAAGATGGCAGGAAAGGGCATGTGATTTGCTAAAAATCATATCTAGATTGACTCTTTTTACAATCATGATTATTGATGAGCACTTTCTCTGTCACTGTTATCATATGATAAGATACCCTGGATTTTCTGAATAATTTTTATCCCTGCCTTTTCTGACATGCAAGGGATTAATATTGCCTGAACCCAGCTGATGTGATGATTTGTTGGTGGCTGCTATATTTTATTTTAAAGGTTGTTTGACAGCATGTGTTCTTAAAAACAAAGCATTTTCATTGAACTATTTTGATAATATGATGTCTAATATAGATATTCTTTGTTTAACAACCTGTTTAATGACAGTTTGGACTTAACTGTGGCACGCTATTAAGACTTAACAACCTGCTACTCAGATTTACAATCTGTCATTTTTTTGTGTAGTTCTTTACATCTTGTTGATAGAACCTCAATGGCTTTTTTGGTTACAGTACACCTTGTTTATATAGTACGGTAATTTTTGTAGTACTATACAGTACAGTATTATAGTTTCATGTTCTGTTATACATTACAGTACTACATGTAAGAGTTAGGCAAATGAAAGCAAAGTCATTGAGTTGGAGTTTCCCTTGACCATTTCTTTGTTCTGAATATTGTCATGTACATACTCCTTATTTAGTGACTAGTTCAATTAATTAATGACTAGAACTTGGTCATTAAACAAGGAGTATCTATACTTCTTCAGGCTTCAGAGAAAAATGTTGGGCCTCGTTGATGAACTTTTCTGTCCCTTTTATATGTGTGACTCCATTTTTCTTGCTTTTGTCTTTCCCCTAGGAAATCTTACTTTGATCTTTCTCCGCTGCTGCTTTACCGATGTGCCCTTTCTGTAATGTCACTTTGAAATGTAGGAAGCGTTTTCTAAATGCTTAACCTCTTCAGGGGTACCTTGGGTATTACAAGATAATTAAATGCCCTTAGGGAATTTACAGTCTAGCCAGGGAATGGCTTGATTTTTTGTATATGTTTGTTTGTTTGCCCTGCCACTGAAAATTTAATAACCAATTTTAACTACCAATCCTAATAGGTTAGCTAAAGGAGCTGCAGCCCAAACCTGAGCTTGGACCGAAACATCTTTCAGTACAGTTTGAAAAAGCTCTGAATGTGTGTCAACTTATCTTTTGCAGGGTATAGTTTGCCCAGGAGGCAATATAGCAAAATTAATAGAGTTTTTGGCCAGGTGTGGTGGTGCATATCTGTAACCCCAGCACTCAGGAGGCTGAGGCTGGAGGATTGCTGTGAGTTCGAAGCCAGCTTGGACTACACAGTGAGTTCAAGACCATCCTGAACTACATAGTGAGACCCTGTCTCAAAAAACATACAAATTGCTGGGAATTTAGCTCAGTGGCATAAGCGCCTACCTGGCAAGTGTGAGGTCCTGGGCTCGATCCCTGGTACCAAAAAAAAAAAAAAATTTGGGCTTTGGAACCAGTCTAAGTTCAAATATTCATTCTGCTACTTCATAGTGGCATCATGTTGGATAAATTATTTTACTTTCTGGTCCCTAGGCCATACAGTGTGCCTAAGAATAGTGCTTAGCACACAGGATATTTTAAGGATTAACTGTAATACAGGTTGACCATCCTTAATCTGAAATTTTGAAATACTTAGAAATTCAAAATTTATAGTTTAGCTTTTTGTGATAATGGAGATTGAACCCAGCACCTTATGTATGCTAAACAAGTGCTTTAGCACTGGACTGTATTCTTACCCTTTTTATTTTAAGACAGGAATTTTTTTTTTTTTTGAGACATGGTCTTGCTGTGTAGTTTAGGCTGGCCTTGAACTCACCATGATCCTCCTGCCTCAGCCTCTCGAGTACTGGATCATGGTGTGTGCCACTATGCCTGGTCCTTGAGACAGGATCTTGCTGGTTCACATTGCCCATGCTGGCCTTAAAAATTGAGATCCTTGGGCTGGGGATATAGGTCAGTGGTACAGCGCCTGCCTGGCAAGTGTGAGGTCCTAAATTCAATTCCTGGTACCAAAAAAAAATTTTTTTTGAGATCCTCCTGTCTCAGCCTCTGGAGTAGCTGGGATTACAGGTATCTACCTTTGCCCCATCCAAAATTTTTTTAACACTGACATGATACCACAAGTGGAGAACACCATGCCATGAAACTTTGTTTCATGCACAAAATTATTTAAAATATATATTAAATACTACTTAATATATATTATATGTAAAATTACCTTTAGGCTATGTGTATATGAAACAAATTTTATGTTTGACTTGAGTCATCCCTTAGACATCTCATTTTTATATATTTGTGCAAATATTCCAAAATCTGAAGAAAAAAACCCTGGAATCTAAAACCTTTCCGGTCTCAGGCATTTCAGATAAAGAATACCACCTATATATGTGAAACACTTAGAATAATATTGTGTAGCAGCCAGGTGTGGTGGTCCGCACCTGTCATCCCAGCCAGCACTCAGGAGGCTGAGGCAGGAGGATCACTGCAAGTTCAAGGCCAGCCTGGCCTATATAGTGAATTCAAGGCCAGCCTGGAATAGCAAGACCCTATCTCAGAAAAGCAAAACCAAACCAAAAGAATAATATTGTTTGGCACACATTAAGTGTTCAATAGATGTTAGTTTGTGTCCTTACATAATTTTTATTACAGTATGAAAAGGAAGTATGTAAGTACTCTCTCTGTAAAACCATACTGCTCTCTCACGAAGCTTCTGTCATCCTCCTTAGTGGAGCTCTTCCTATGTCCCAAGCAGGGTTTTCTTCTCTTTGCTCTGGTCAGAGAATTAAAAAAGACAGCAAGCAAGCTTGGGCTCTAGGGCAGCAACATGTGGTAAACTGAAGGTTTACATTGATAGTTTGTGTGTCTATTATTGCCTGTAGCAATGTTACCTGAGAGGCAGAGTAAAGGAGACACAAAGTTCTGTGTTTAAAAGAAGCTTTTCTGGCCAGGTGTGGTAGCACATACCTGTAATCCCAGCACTCAGGAGGCTGAGGCAGGAGGACTGCTGCAAGTTCAAGGCCAGCCAGGGCTACGAAGTGAGTTCAAGGCCAACCTGAATTGCATAGTAAGACACTGTCTCAAAAAAAAGACAGAAAGAAAGAGCTTCTCTGTGTTGATGAAAGAAATACAGTAAACATCTACTCAAGACCAAGTACTTACTGCTGTGTAGCCAGGCCAGTCAACATGGAATTCTCAAAATGTGGTCCTAGATAATTAGCATCAACCTCCCCGGGGAGCTCGTTGCGCAGGTATGTTGTTGGGCTCTCTCTAACACCTACTGAGACAGAAATGCTGCTATTTGGATGCAGGAACTTGTGCTTTAAAACTCTTCCCAGGTGATCCTGGTGCGTTTAAAATTTGAACACTACTGGTCTAGATTAATTTATTAATCTCAAGGAACAGAGGCAGAGGCATGGGAAAAGATGACTTAGTACCACATTAAGGGGTATGCACACCAGGAACCCGAGATGTATTTGTGCCCCTGATGTGTAACCCTTGGTCCAGAGCTATTAGGAATGGAGGGAAATGAATTAATTTGTAATCACTTGCAGAGCACTCAGCTGGTCTACCAGCCATTTGATTCAGTAAGCATTTATTGAACTGCTTTTGTTACATGTGTTAGGTGTTCGAATAACATGATGTCTCTGTCTTCCATAAGCATACCATCTACTGAGTAGACCATCATGCTCATGAGTAGCTATAGGACAGTGGTTACTATGCTAAATGCTAAAGCAGAAGTATAAACAGAGGCTATGAGCGTTCAGAGAATCATTTAGCTTTCATGCTAAAACAACACATTCCTGTCAGGTCTACTAAGCATTTTCATTTCAAGAGAAATTGATCATAGCACTTTTCTTCCAAGTTTTTTTACTTACTTCCTACTTGTTTTTTTTCCTCTTCTGAAAAAGAAAATGTAACACTAACATGTCTGTATTGAGAGCCACTGATTACTTGTATTTTAAGTTCTTTGTCTTCTGGGGCTTCTGTAAAACCAGTGTGGTCTCAAAATTTATTAACTCTCATAGTTTTGTGCTCCTTTTTTTTTTTTTTTAAATAATGGTTTTGTACTCCTTAGAGTTACTGCTCATTTTGAAGGTGCCAGCTAAAGATTTCCTCTAACTTGTAATGTACCATAATGCTCGAACCCGTTTACTTCATTCTGTTTAGCTTATGATTGCTGTGTGCTGTGGCATGTGGACAAGCCCTTGAAATATAGTGGCCTGGAAATCTGCAGGATAATGTAAGCAAAGAAAAAGCTAGATATGCCTGGTGTGGTGGAGCATGCCTATAACCCAGCATTCTGGGAGGCGGAGGCAGGAGGATTGCAAGTTTGAGCCCAACCTGGGCAGTTTAGCAACTTAGCAAGGCCCTGTCTCAATAAACAAAAAAGGCTGAGATGGGAGCTTGGTGTGAGTCCCCCACCAGAACAAAACAAAACAAAAGTAAATGTGAAGTCAAAACCATATTATCCAGTGAAGGTGGCAGCCATATTCAAGTTTTTAAAAATTTTCTCTGTTTCTAATGTTAGGGTTTGAGATTCTTTGTAAAACCTGGAAAGACTTGGAACACCCTCTTCACTGCCCCACCTACTTCATCAAGTTTTATTTAGTGATCTGTATGAATTCCGGAACCTGATAATTCATGCTGACTCCCTACCTGCTCCTTTTTTCTTTTCTTTTGAGACAGGGTCTGTGTAGTCCAGGGTAGCCTGTAACTCATAGCAATCCTCCTGCCTCAGCCTCCCGAGGACTGGGATACACATACCTGCTCCTTTTTAAAACCCTGGGTTCACATTTGTTTTTCTTCCCCTTTTAATGTCCCCAACAGCCTCATTTACTCTGTAAACTGACTGGAAATGTCATGGAAGCTGGCATACAGCACCTCTCATCTCACTCTCGCTACCAAAGCAAAGACAACTCCTAGGTGTTAATTTCCTCTCTTTAACACCTACTGGTCCACAAAGCCTGCTTTCTCTCTGTCCTTGGGCCTCTCAGCTGGAATAAGCATGAATTTCTTGGTGTAAGCCAGGATGTGAAAAGACACACCTGCAGTTGGTGACTGGGGACCATTCTAACTCAGGGGTGATCATCTGTTGAGTGTTACTTTGGAGCCAAGTAGTCATCCTTTAACTACATATGCCCCGCTGTCAAGACAGCCTCTCCTGTGTAGGCTCAAAGTGAGAACCTGGGTTTCTCCTGAGCCCAGCCCACTGCAGCCATGTGCTACCCCGGAGGGCTCTGGCCTCACCTCTCTCTAGTATGGGGCTGTGTTCTTCAGGACTGCATCGCAGACAGACTCAGTTTTCATTCTGGTGGCTCAAGGCTGGTAAAGCATAAGCCAAAAATATTCCTTCCTCAAACAGAGAACTTAACTAGGTTTGACTACTAAGGAACAGTGGGATAACCAAACAGGAGGTAAAGAGTTCAGGTTTCCAGTGAGAACCAAAGATTTATTCAGGGAGGTGGGGTACAGAGTGGAGCTGTGAGGAAAATTCATTTATCTTCATATAGTAAATAAAAACAGCTGGGAAGGTGAGTCTCCTTCCAAATCTGTGCGATGGCATACTGCCTTGGACTGCTTTCTGTGATACTTGCTAGTGTTCACAACATCCTGTGGGATCTCTTGGACTAGTAATATATGTTAATTACATTGTATGGAAATTGCTGGACATGGTGACACACTTGTAATCCCAGCACTCAGGCAGCTGAGACAAGAGGACTGCTTTGAGTTCAAGCCCACCTTGGACTACATAGCTCGACCCTGTCTCAAAAAAAGAAAAAAAGCTGGGCATGGTGGTGCATAGCTGTAATTCCAGCACTCAGGAGGCTGAGGCAGGCAAGTTTGAGACCACTCTGGACTACATAACAGGATCTTATCTCAAAAACAAGCAAACAAAACCACAATAAATATTTACCCGAAACATTGCCTATCATGCTGAACTGACAGAGTTGTGAAGACAGAATTTAGTAACTGAAGCGTGGATTTGGCCATGAGCTAGAATTGATCACAGTTCTTTTTTTTTTTTTCCAGACTCTAGATGTTTTTATTTCCTTTCTCTCACTTTATAAATGAGGAAACTGGGGTCCAGAGTAGTTAGACATGTTCCAGGTAATTGGTAGAAGCAGTTTGTGTCAGAAGCAGAAATAGTTCTCAGGACTTCTAATTCTGTTTTATTTCATTATGATTGATCACAATTCTGAAATGTGGCTATGGCATAGTTTCAAATGTCCTTTAAAAATGAAACAAAGCCAGTCGCTGTGCTGTACACCTATCATCCTAGCATTTTGGGAGGCCAAGACAGGAGGATTCCAAGTTCAAGTCTTGCCTGGGCAACTTAGCACAACTGTGTTTCAAAAAATAAAAAGGCCTGAGGCTGTAGCTCAGTGGCAGAGCACCCCTAGGTCCCATCTCCAGTGCGACAAAAACTCTTAAGGGTGCCTTGTGTACCAAGTATAGGTCTGTGCCCTTCCCACATAACTAATTCACTTAATCCTTACAACGTTCTTAAGATTTACCACTGTTACTCATTTTTTCAGATGAGGAAACCAAGTCTAGAAAGATGAATTTGCCTGGTGCCACAGCTGGTGCTCAAAGAGCTAGAGCTGCACTCCAGGCAGTCCAGCTTCAACTGGGACTTTTCACATGGAACCCATTGTGAGGTGTAGGTGATTCTTTGTTGGTAGAAAAACAAGCTGAAATCTAAACTTGGGCTTTAAGAGAACAAAAATAATTCTATTGACTCACATGACTGCTACTGGGGAGGGGGCTACAGATTGTCTTACGTGCTTGTTGCTGCTCCTTTCCCCTAGAAAGAGGGCCCTGTAGAAGAATTACATTCCCAAACAATGCATCCTGAAGAGGTAATTACACTGTTGCCATCCCATTGGGAAGAGGCTGGGGCGGTGATTACATTCCAAAACAAAGCTGTTTGGGTATAATTGCACTGTGCTGCTCTTATCAGTCTGGGGAAGGCAGGCCTCTGGTCTCCATCCTCATTTGTTTTCGAGATGGAATCTGAACAGCATTCAATTAATAGTCAAGACCCAGGCACAGGGAAGTCAGCCAAAAGAGCCAGGAGGACATTAACTTGTTACTGGCATTTTCCTTCTACTGGAGTTTTCCAGACCTTTAAGTATCAGCAGACTTGAGAGGGAGCTCTTTTGAGAAAATTGTACTTAACTAATGAAATGTTAGAAGCCCCTGTTTAGAGGCTGTGCCCCAAAGCCCTCCGTGGTTATGCATAGAGGAGATGGCTGGGTGGCTGTGAAACTTCCCTCTCACTATCTGAAGATTGTCCTTCTTCAGATCTTTCCCTGCTTCCACCATGCATATTGATCTAGTGTCTATAGCTTCTA
>RJWT010048992.1:0-11067 GCA_004365215.1 Cuniculus paca
GCCTGTGTCAGTCTCCCGAGTGCTGGGATTACAGGCGTGCGCCACCAGGCCCGGCTGGGCTTGAACTTTCTATACTCCTGTCTCAGCCTTCCAGAGTTCAGTGATACATCACCACAGCCAGCTTTTTAAAAAAAATTTAAGGAAGATGGGGCAAATAAGCCTCTCAGCAAATCTGTGTGATTCTCATTTCTCAGCAGGGTCATGTGATTATTACCTTAGTCTATAGGGTTAATCCCCCCTGAGCCTTGATCAAGAGATGCCATGTATTTAATTATACTGAACTCGTTATGGAAATAATTTCCAATTCTGCTTCCTGCACCCAAGGCTTTTAACTCAGATACAAGCAAGGTCCTCTACTACCCTGGGTGCAGGAACAGCTAGCTACACATTAAAATACCTACTCCATGGCTTCTATGCTAGGACCTGAGGACAATGAGTGGGAGCTACTTTAGAGGTAGATGCAACAGGGTTTGAGGGATTGTTCCGCAGGTTCTGGAAAGGGAAGGAGCCTAACAGCTACTGTTCTAAGACCAGAGAAACCTGTCCATCTTTCTTCTCAAAGAAAAATAGACAAAGCATAGAAGGAGAAGGGAATGTCGGGTGCTATTCTGGGCTGAAATCTTAAGTGTATTTTCCTCTTGCTATAGCACAAAGCATGCAGACTTACTTTACAGTCTGCACATTTTTCCTTATCTGCAGCTTATTGGCTGTGTTGCCTAGTCATATATTCATAGCACCAAAAACGAGAGAAAACTTTAGAGATAAGAGTGCAAATACCTTGTCTTATTTGATCAATGGGACTATAAATCACCTCTCTCTTTGCCTGTGAGCACCCAGGAAACTGAACCCTATTGTCAAGATCTTAGTTGATCCCTACAGTTTCTGCCTCTGTCTTACCATTTCCACCAGGTGTTCTTCCAGCAGATGTTATTTCTCATCAAGGGCCTGGAAGAAAATGGAACTTGAAGTGCAAGTGAACAACCCTGACTCTTTGAAGCAGTATAATTTAGTGTGCAAGATCTGTCCACCTAATGTAAAATCCTTGCACTACCACATACCAACTGAGCAACTTGAGTAAACAATTTGATTTCTTTGTGCCTTGGTCTCCTCATCTACAAACCAGGCTTCTTGGGGTTGTTGAAAGGATTAGAAAAAACATGATACATAAATCCCTCAAAATAAAATTTTTCACACCGCCTCCTTTTGGTTGCTAGCTACTGAAATTGGTAGATAAATTAGATGACATAATTAAATGACAGAATTCTGGCTTTCATTCACTTGTTCATTCTGCACACATCAATTTGCATCTCAGCTATGCATTGAAGGTACAGAAACAACGGAAGTCATCTCTGTTCTTGGGGAAGTTAGAGTCTGTGGTGGGCAAGGGATGGGGAATAGGAACAAGCAAGAATTAAACGACATGGCTGCCAGGTCCCAAAAGCCACATGGTCAGCACATGATCAGTACGAAGGAAACACAGAGTTAGGGCCATGTGGTTCCAGTTGTTGTACAGCCTAAAGCTTAAGATTTAGAGATCTATTTTTTAAAAAAGGATCAAAAAAGATGAACTTCCATTAGGGTGCCTTCTTTGGAAGGGTATGTGGGGTAAGAAGTCCTTAAACTTAAGTTACACTTGCTTCACAGTGCATTCATCTTTGGTTGGGAAAGGACAGAGTCTAGGATTTGGCAGTAGAGAAGAAGCTAATCTGCAAAAGCTATTGTCTAACACACCAAGGATTTTAGCATCCATTTACCTAAAGGTAGTTGGAGGGCTATTGAGAGGATTTGGATAGGGGAATTTCTAGGAGAAAAAGGACTAATAAAAGGTAATATGCTCATAATTCAAGTGAAAAATTCATATTTGGTATAAGGCGATAATCTGGGACTAAAAAGGAGAAAACTTACATAAGGTATTAACAGGGGATCAGCAGAGTTCCATGATGTGACCTTGTTTCTAAAAGTTAGTTACCGAGGTAGCTACAAGTGGGGTGAGTTAAGCCAAGGCCACCTGACCTGCTAAATTTCTCTGGGCCATTCCATGGGGGTAGGTAAGTAATCTTTTTTTTTTTTTTTTTGCATTCTTTCTCTTAGTTTCCTGAAACTTCCTTGACCCTCTCTGCTGCAGTTCAACAATGAGATCAATGGCCTCATCAGTATTTGAGAGGGGAAAAAAGAGCAGTCCTGCTCTCCATGTTCCTTTTCTCAGAGGAAATTGATTTGGTTGTTCTTTAGTCAATGCCTAAAAGCATTGAGTTCCTATGACGGATGGAGCCCCAGCAGTGTAGGCAACAAGTGAAGAGCCCAGGAAACATAACCTTTTTTCACCTAAAAAGGCAACTGGGCTTAACAACAAACAATCCATCTCTCCCAGTGAGAAACTAAGGAAGAGAAGAGTTCTGCTTCACCTACACCCATGCATGGTACTGCGAGTAAAAGTTTTCCATCTTAAACTCCAAGGACAGATGTAAACAGAAGCTCAGGGTTTCCTGGGAGGCCAACTACAAAGAAGAACTAATCAGGAGCCTTTCATCTCTGACCCTTTACCTTTCGGTCTATTCTGGGGCATAAAGGTGACAGGGTTGCTGTCCTTTGTGCCCAAGGAAGTGACACGCAGCACACTGATCAATAGAGCACTTTGGTAATGTCCTCAAAACTTAGAAGAAGGGAAAAAACTGAGGCAGAAATCAATATTCATGTCTGCTGAGGAGGTTATCATTATATTAATTTTACTTGTAAAGAAGAAAGCAGCAAAGGCAAATTGATCACCTTTGTGTTTACCAAGAACTGGAGGTGCTTCCTAAGGAAACAACATGCAAGAGGGTATTAGATTTTAGTTGCTCTTAGGACCAAGCTGAGCTGTAGTGCATTGCTGATTCCCGTACCATCTCTGCAGGTCACAAGGGTGGTCCCACTGGATTTTCTTCTAAGCATCACTAGTTGGGCAATAACTTGTAGTAGAAAAATAAAAGAGGAGAATTTCTGACTACAAATCTGAGGCTTGAGGAATGATCAGTTTAATAGATAAATGGGGAATTTGGGGAGAAATCAACAAAGCAATTCAGAGAATGGGGGGATTGATTTATGGTGAAGATCATGCCTTTGATGTTAGCTTGGCTAATCAATGATTCATTTTTTTTTGGACATGAATTAAAGGACAGGAGATGAGTGAAGGATTAAGATTAGTAACTTACCAGTGCCTGAAATAATTTTACAGGAGAGAGGTAGGGGAATTCCTTTTAACTTGGATGACAAGATCTACAGAAATTCATTCAAAAAGTATATGTGTCACAGCCAATCAACACGCCTTCATTACTTCTTATATTAAATATTCACTCAGCAGCTCCTTGTTAGTCTAAAACAGAAAAATAGAAGTTAATTCTCAATAGGATGATTTTAAAATATTAAAAAAATCTATAATAAACAGTTTTGAAAACCTTACTCCAGAGATATTTAAAATTACATTAGCATGTACTTTATATATTTGAGCAATAAAAGGATTGCATTTGTCTCCTTAATCTGGTATGCAATGTTGCATTTCTTATAGCAGATATGTTTCAAATTGTTTTAAATTATGTCCCATGGAGCTTAGAAATTTAACATACTCTCATAATTTGTATGAGATTAAATGAAGATTTACAGGGAACATATATTTCTAAAAATTAAAAAAATTGGCTGTCTTGAATCTGACAACACAGTATCAACTTGCCTCTTATTCATAAAAGTTAAAGAACAGAGAGGCCAGTGATTAGGAGCGCCCTCCTCACAGTCAGCACCGGGTGATGGCGCTGCTAGGTTAATCTTTGTGGAGCAGCCACTGAGTGTGTGTGTGTGTGTGTGTGTGTGTGTGTGTGTGTGTTCATGTGAGCATGCATACATGCTGCAGCTACCCACCCAGTCTTTCTGCCTCTTCTATGCTTCTTCATGGGCATCACCAGCACAGAAAGCTTTCAGAAGTGAACATCCAATCACACTCCCTAACAACTTGATCATATCCATGCGCCTCTAAGTGACCTTCCATCCTACTTGGGAAGAAAATCTAAACTTCTAACACCAACAAGATCCACTGTCTACTCTCACCAACCTCCCTGACTATTTCCACTGGCAACCCGTGCACTCCCATCCAGCTCACCTCATGCACACACTAAACCTTGTCTGGCCCTGGGTCTTAGCTGTTTCTCTGCTCAGACTCTTTCCCCACAGGTCAGTGCTGGGCTGTTAACTCACTATTCTTTAAGTCTTGCTCAGGTGTCACCTATTCAGAGAGCTTGCCCTTGACCAGTTACAACCAACAACACACCGTCACTGTCGTACTATGTGATTTTTCCCCTTGATTTATATTATTTATTCATTTATGCATATATTATTTGCTTTCCCTGTTAGCTAGTACACCCTAGAGGAGTGTGACTGTTCTGTCCACCACAGGGTACCAGTATTTGTAGCAGTATCTGGCACAGGGTAGATGCCTAACACAAATGGAAGAAGGAAGGAAGGAAGGAAGGAAGGAAAGAAGACAAAAGTAAGAAAGAAGGAGGCAAAGGAGGGAGAGAAGGAAGAGATGGAGAAAGGAAGGGTAATACAATGTCCCAATACCATGGGGCTCTTGAAAGAGACACAAATATATAGTGTGCACTCCTGAAGAGCACAGGAAATGGTTTGGGTTTTTTTCTTTTTAAATGTCCTAGTATACTCTTTGTGTCTGGCATGTAATTAAGCATGCAGAAATTTAACAAATGAGTTAAAGTTTATAATCCAGTTGAAGATAATTACAAAAAGAGAAAAGTAGCTGGGCCTAGTGGCACACACCTGTAATCCCAGCACTCGGGAGGCTGAGACAGGAGAATTGTGAGTTGAAGACCAGCCTGGGCTACAAAGTGAGCTCAAGGTCAGTCTAAATGGCAAGGTGAGACCCTGTCTCAAAAGACAAGGGCTGGGGATTTAGTTAAGTGGCCTAAATGCCTGCCTGGCAAGCATGAGGTTGTGAGTTTGATCCCTGGTGCCACAAAAAAAAAAAAAAAAAAAAAAAGAGAGAGAAAAGTACAATAATAATTGCACAGCATGGTCCTGTAAGAGGCATTTTGCAGATGCAGTGTTGGGTTAATCCTTGTAGCCCAACACTCATTACAATGCTGTTATTTATTGTCTTGGTTATTTTTCTCTTGTTGCTGAGACAAAATACCTGACACCCAAAATGAAGGAACGAAAGATTTATTTAGCTTACAGTTTCTGGAAGTTTCAGTCCATAATCAGCTGGTTCTGTTCATGGTGGCTGAAGCAGATTCCAAAACAGACAAGAGCAAAAAGGCAAAAAGGATGAAAGCATACCTCCTTTCCCTCCCTTATATTGTATGCCAGCTACCTGCTCCTGGGTAGGAGTAGTGCTCACACCACCAATCCCAGCACTAGACAATGAACCAATCACAAATGCTAGACTCAGCCTACTTCAAAAGGCCTGCCCCACCATGACTGCATGAG
Organism: Cuniculus paca; assembly: GCA_004365215.1. Classification (NCBI taxonomy): domain Eukaryota; kingdom Metazoa; phylum Chordata; class Mammalia; order Rodentia; family Cuniculidae; genus Cuniculus; species Cuniculus paca. Next base: position 5,473 of record RJWT010048992.1, read on the forward strand.
ACTTTGGGGAGACATTTAAACCCAAACCATAACATCCATGATGCATGGTGTAGGACTAAATTCACGTAAGAGTGATTTATCCTGGTCATGAGCAAATCAATGGCAGAGCTTGGATTTGAAGGGAGGTCATCTAGTCCCAGAATCCACTCATACCACACACAATCTACACTTGTGTGATGGGTATCCCATCAGCAGTTTGAGATGAGCCTCACCGAAGTGGAATATGAAGAACAAGTCTCCATAGAGGACATGGTAGGCAGAGTGTGGGAAAGTGGAAGGGAACCCTCACTGAGTTCCAGCTTTTCAGGGTATACTTCTCTATCATCTGTGTACCCAGAGCACAGTACTTATCTACTGAACTAACGTGGAGAATGCACATGAGGACCAGTGAAAGTGGTGAAAAATAAGGCTATGAGGGTTGGTTAGACCCAAGCTTTTGAGAGATAAGGCTTTGGGATATGTAGGACAATGGAGCAAAAGTTAGAAACTTAGGTAAGGATACGCACAGGATAGATCAGAAAGAGAAAAATCTTAAAACAATTAATTGGACACACCCAGAAATTAAGGAGTTAGTAAGTCAACTAGAATAATAAATTAATGATAAAATAGTAATTCATTAGGTTAACATGCTATTATAAATGCCTATTGATGGGTCAGTGGGTAAACAAAATGCAGTCTATCCATACAATAGAATATTAAGCGAACTTAACTAGGAAGGAAATTCTGATATATGAGATGTGATCAAAATATATGGCCAATGTTTAATTTTTTAAAACACTACAATAAAAGACAAACTTTCATTAATCCCATCATTCTTGCCACAACAGTTCTGGAAGTCCTCTTTGGTGAGTGTCTTTTCAAAGTGTGATTTTAAAAAAAATACAGTGAATGTTACCGCTGAGCCCCATCAAACAGAGAGGCAGGCTTGTAAAAACATTATGGTGCATCTTTATTCACCTCATTCACCAGCTCTGGCACCATGTGACTTCCGGCTCTTTCAAAAAGTCAAAATGACCATGAAAAGCAAACATTTTGAATTGATTCCAGACATCGAGACAGCCACAAAAGCAGAACTGAAGACATTGAGGAAAGAGATCTTCCAGAACTTCTTCAGAAAGTGAAGATTGATGGAATAAGTGCAAACAAAGTGAGGGAGAGTGTTTTGAGGGAGATTAATGGCAATATGTCTTTTACTGTAATAAATGTTTTAAAAAATATAAGCATTCACAGTACTGGTCATACCTTACAAGTTGTAACCTGGGTGAACTTGAAAGGTATTATACTAAGTGAGATAAGTTACAAAAGATAAGCACTGTATGAGCCCACCATACGAGGTGCCAGAGTAGTTAAATTTATGCAGACAGAAAGCAGGATCTGGGGTTGTAGCTTGATGTTAGAGTATTTGCCTAGCATGACCAAGGCTCAATCACAAGCACTCCAAAAAAGAAAAAGGGATGGGGCAGTGTCCAGGAGCTAGGAGGAATAGGGAGCTAGTGTTTAATGGAGAATACTAGAGAAGGAGGGATTCACAGAAAGGACAAGCTGAAGTGACTGGGTAGTAGACTCAGTCATAGGCGCAGTGAAAGCCCTCTGTTTACTTATTTACTACTTGCCTACATCTAGGGGAAATAATATATTAATAAAAGATTGACTGAATCATAACCTTTGCAGATGTACGTCTAAGGCTGCTCTGATGGAGTTAGTACCTGGTACTGTCCTGTAAAGTTTTCCCTGTGGATGACTCTGCAACAGTTGAGTTCGTTCAGCCTAAAGTACATGGACTTGGTGTCCAGATTGTGCAGATCAGTGATAGCTCAACCCCAACCTTTCCTTTGCTTAAGCAATGCCGGGCCCAGCACGACTATTCCCTTGGCGTCATCAGGAGCAACATGATAAAATGGGTGGTTGCCTCACCCCTTCTTTGGGCTTGTGGAGGTATTTCCAGAAGCCTTATCTGGGCCCTGGAATCAGCAGCTCAGGCCTGACTCACCCCACATTTGCCAACAGATCCTGGAGGCCCACAATGTGAGGAAATAAGCAATACACAATTGGGGAGGTCTTTTGTATGGCAGCCGAGCTTCACTTTTCCTGGCTCTGAATAGCACGAATGCTGTGGCAACACGATGCGCAGGGCCGCCTCTATTTTCAGTTCTTCACTCTAACCCTCTACGGTTTTGTGTTGAACTAAGTGTCAATGGGTGCTTCTTTTGCTTTATATCATGACTTTATCTATAAAGTGACAAAAACATGTACCCCCTTCAATAATTCGGAAATACTACTTCCTAGCTTTGCACACTGGTGGACTGTCTTACAAAACTTTGTACCTTAAATTTGAGTTATTGCAAAGGATGTGATTTCCAATGTATTGGAAATGTTTGAATATTCAAATATGTAAGTAAAATTCTTTATCTCATATTCAAGTGCATACAGCAGAAGATAAGCAGCTAAGTCATCTGTTTCTGACCATTATCTGTGTGAAGTACTGGAACCAGGTTTTAAGTGACTGTCAGAAATCTTAAATCACCCCATTTTCTTCTTAAGAACAATATTCTATCCCATGCTCCCTTCACAATTTTATCCTGATGCAAGGTATTTCAACATTTGAGAGTTTATTTTGTCAGCCACTGTATGTTTATTAGGGTTTATAGCTCAGGTTTTGCCCAGAGGCTCATGGGTGGAATCACCAGCCTGTGGCACTACTCAGGAGACAGGGGAACCTTTATGTGGTAGGCCGCAGTGGGAGAAAGTTAGATCGCTGAGACATACCCTGGGTGGGGTCATTGCAGCCTCAGCCCTTTCCTGTTTCTCTCTCTCTCTCTCTCTTTCTTTCTCTCTCTTTTTTTCTCTCTCTTTACTTCCCAGCCACCATGAAGCAAACAGCTTTCCTTTACTATGTACTCCCCATCATGAACTCCTCATCATGATGTTTCTCCTCACTACCGGGCCAAAGTGACAGGAATAAAATAAAACTTCTGACACCTTGAGCCAAAATAAATCTTTCTTCCTTTTAAATTGACTTATCTTGGGTGTTTGTCATAGCAATGGAATCTCTGTGGGAAAATGTGCATAAATCAAAACTTAACATTTTTAATAATTCATGACCAAATGGTCCTAAATGCCAAAAGAATATTCTATATGGAATTACCCACATTTTTTTTGTATAGTTGAGCAAACCTACACAATTTTAACATTAAACATGAAAGTAAATCTTTGTGGGAAGTATATCCCTTCATGAGATACAGGGGTGGAAAAATCAATTTGTTTTAAAAAGGCAATGTTTCAAATGGTTTTGCTTTTTGATGCCAAGATTTTTGCCTCTCAAGGCAATGTGTCATAATCCTATGCTCTTCTCTTGTAAGTTAAGGTCAGGGGTCACATGACAGTAGAGATGGGAAAAGGTACTGAGCACTACTAAGCCAGGTGACTCAAGAAGCCATGTGAGAGCATATGCACAGGGGACAATAGGAGCCTGACTTGGGGGACCATTCCTGCCCAGAACCACTTCGACAGTCTTCAGATGCCATGGGAATTTATGTACCCTGAGGCAAAGACTATTTTTCTAAGTCAGGCAGGGCACTGGAAAGAAATACACAGAATCACATAGTGCCCTTTCCCTACTTTCTGAGTAGTGTCAGAAATGTGCAGTCAGGTGACATATTCTCTCTACTCTCTGACTGAGTCATGGCTATTCATCATACTATTGAGGATGATCATCACATGAAATTTTGCAAAACTCGTCATTCTTGAGTTTGACTAACAGTCACTGAGCATTTACTGAATCAGGCACTATACTAATGGGTTTTCTCCAGAATGATCATGCCACCATTTTGACAAGGCAGCAGTGGTGGGGTCTGATTCATCCTGACACACCTCAAGAGCCTCTTTCAAATGTCAGCATTTCACAGAGGTCCAGGTCACTTTACCAGCTTATATACAAGCGTAAGCTTTTGTTTTGTTGCATGGGAGGGTCTGTCAAAGACTCAGCTTGGGCAGAATATTTCCTTCTATTCTCAGCAGAATTGTCTGGCTCCAGGACACTGAGGCTGGCTGCAGGGCATGAATTTCCCTCCCTTAGAAATGGATCCCCTCAGAGTACATTGTTTTCAGTTCCTAAAGCCTGTTTTAAAGCTACCTCAATTTCCTTGTATTTGTTTCTAACAATTACTTAAAAAAAAAAAAAGAATGTGAACCTGGATATATACTCCCATTCATATATACTGAAATAAAATAGTTCTGTTTATTTTTTTCTGAACTTGTATTTTCTCCCTAAGAATCCTGATTGTAGGTCAACAGTTCCACGTTTACTGACTGATATTGAGTAGATAGTCATCATAAAGAGCAAGAAAGGTAAGAGAATAGCTTCCAGAACATTTTCAGGTTTTAAGGCGCATGAATTGTAATAACATGTCCACTTCAGTCGAATATTCAACAACTGATAATTGCTGAATGTGAATTTCACTAGAAATGTCCAGAGGATTTTTTTTGTAACTGTGCATATTAGAAGCTGAAGGTGGAAATATTAAGTAGTGCTTACTAATTCATGTATGCTCTATTGATACACTTTTTACGTAACACCAATTACTCTTTAGAGATCCATAAGGCTGGAAAATGTAAAATAGTCCAGTCATTATGGAAAGTATGGCAGCTTCTCAAAAAATTGGATATAACATTACCATATGATCCAGGAATTTCATGTGTGGGTACACACCAAAAAGAACTGAAGGCAAGGTCTCAGCTACATACTGAATGCTCATGTTCAGAATAGCATTATTCCCAGAAGTCAAAAGGGAGAAACAACTCAACTCACAGGTCCATCAACAGATAAATGGATAAACAAAATGTGATATATACACACAAAAGAAGGTCACTCAGCCTTAAAGGGGAAGAAAATGCTATAACATGGATGAACATTTATGATGTCGTGCTCAGTGAAATGAACCATGTGAGAAAGATAAATACTACTAACCAGACATGGTGGCACACACCTGTAACTCTAACACGCAAGAGTCTGAAGCAGGTTACCATGAGTTTGGGAACAGCTTGAGCTACAAAGTTCAGGCCAGCCTGAACTGAATTACATACTGATAAAAAGATAAATATTATTGATTCTACCCACACGAGGTAGCTAGAGTAGTTAGATTTCTAGAGATGGAAAGTAGACTGGTGGTTGCCAGGCACTGGGAGGAGAGAAAAATAGAGAATTGTTGTCTAAAAGATACAGAATTTCAGTTTTTTATGATAAGAAGTCATTGAAGTTGACAGCAGAATGGTGATTACCAGAGGCTGAGGAGAGTTAGGAGGGAGAATGGGGTGGGGAAGGGTCGATCAATGGGTAAAGAGTTACAATTGCATAGTGTCACAGTTTAGATCTAAAAGTCTCATGTATTCAGACGTGCAGTGTTTGGAAGGTTATTGGATCATGGGGGCACTAAAGTCATCATTGGATTCATTCATGCATTGATGAGTTCATTTAGCCACTGATGAGTGCAGTAGCTGAATGTGCTAAGGAGGTGAGGTGTGGCTGGAACTGGGGATGTGATCTATGGGTGTATTCTTTATCCTTGATTCTCACCCTCCTCGCCCCACATTTCCTGG
>RJWT010048993.1:0-11070 GCA_004365215.1 Cuniculus paca
TGATTTTTTTTTTTAATTTTGAAGAGAATAAAACCAAATGAAATAAAACAGAATAGAATCAATCAAAACAATGAAAATAGTACAGGACATCAAAACAAGATGAAAGGAAATCAATAATGGCTACCATAATGCTTCTTGTTATCTTCAAAATAACTGCCCATACCATGGGGCATAATAAAATCAAACAGAACAGAACAGAATAAAATCAATCAAAAGAAAACAATGAAAACAATGCAGGGTTTCAAAACAAGATAATAGGAAATCAATAATGATTACCACAATGTATCTTGTTATCTTTGAAATAGCTGCCCATGCCATCAAATATCATAAAATCAAACAAAACAGAACAATAAAACCCAACTAAACAGAACAATGAAAACAATGCAGGGTTTCGAAACAGGATAATAAATTAACAATGGCCACTGTCTTCTTCCCTTCCATTTCTTTTCTTTTTTTTTCTTTTGTTTTAGACGAGGTCTTGCTGTGAGGCCCAGGCTAGCCTCAAACTCACAGCAATCCTCCTGCCTCAGTCTCTCAAGTGTGCCACCACAACTGGCCTTCACAACAATTTCTATGCCCAAAGCAGACCCACGATGGGGTAGGCCAGAGCGTTCACTTGGACAAGTTTCAGTGTGCTGATGTTACATCATGAAAGGCTACTTGTCACTGGATGGAGATCAGTTCTTGGGACTGAGAGGCCCTTGGATGTCTCAGAGGTCCCCAGGTCCCTGGGTAGCACTTTGTGCTGGCCCAGAGGCTGCCGTGCATCACACAGCCCTGCCCGACACCCACAAGTTGTCTCCTGTGTGGAAGTGCTTGCTGTGGTTTGGCTCATTTTCCCAGGTTAAGCATTTTGTACCAGTGAGTCTGAAAACTCTCGGAGAGCATCATGGGTGGGTGGGCAGTGGGAGAGGAACCTGGCCGCCTGCTGGATGCTTCCCATGAGTCCAGCCCGGCCGGTCAGCTGGGTCGGTTTCATAGGTGAAGGACGGGGAAGATGGAGCAGAGCAGATGGCAGTGCCTTCCAGGGGACTGGGGGATAATGAGAGCAGGGGCTGTCAAAATCCTGGGGTAAACCAAGGCATCTGATTGGGAAGTCCTGATCCAGCCCCAAGGCCACACCCAGAGCTGTCTTGGGGCATTTCAGCCTCTCCTCCTCTTTGTAACCAGCACATCGTTTCTCCTCCTTTAGCTGCACGGTTGAGATACTCTCCTTTTCTGGTCAAGAAACAAACAGGAAACTGAACAGATAATAATAATAAAAAAGAACCATATTCAGGAGAAATTTTATTTGGGAGTTCGAGGGTTGTCTCTGTGGAAGCTACAGCAGATGTTCATTGCTATCGCTAAACAGTACCCATCGATCCATCAACTTTCTATTGGAAACAGAACACCAATCATCAGGAGAAACCCTGCCTTGCCACTCTCGGTCTCTGTTGCTGGACAGTTTCTACCCTTTGGCCAGGAGCAGTTGTTATGAGTCCAAACCTCTTCCACTCAGTGCATCCCATTTTCCTGCCTACAGTTGTGGGTCCCAGAATGGTCATGTGACTTCAGCTGGATTTGGCTTGAGCTACCCAGCTATTGGGCAATACCTACTGAGAAGACCACAGGTGGAGAAATCCTGGGAAGGTGCGACTTGAGCTAACCACAGATTTCTGTACTGTACCCCTCATGGGATGGAGGCATCTTGGACTTGAAGATTTAGTCACAGAAGCATTTACAACAACCACTCCTAGTTTCTCAGCCTCTTGAGTGGCTTCTTGGGTAACTGGCATACCAATTTTTCCTGCTTAGTTTTGTTTTTAATCAAACGCTTTGCATTATTTATCAGACCCAGTGGGGGGAAAATATAGTTTTCATTAAACGACTGCTACTTGAGGTACTGCTCATGATGCATTTGCAGATGGGTGGATTTTAGATCTAGAATTCATAACTGCCAACAAAAGATGACCTAGTTAAAGAGCTATTTCCCTTGCAAACACAAAACTACTTAATAGCAGCAGCTACAAGGCAGCGGATACACTCCCAAGTGCGTAGTTCTCAAGTCACTGACTCTCAGACAGTGGGGAGAAGATGGCAATGGATGTGAAGATGCTGGGACCTTCTGCTCTCAGGAAGGAGAGGTTCAGGACTTTTCAACCCTTGCTAGATGAATGTAGTCAGATTCCAGGAAATAAAAAGGCCCTGCAGGCTGTGTCCTACTTCGACCCCCAGAGCCCGGCATCCCAGGCTGTTCAGTGAGGAAGGGTCTATCAGAATTGTGTACATCGTCATGCACATGAGAAACCTTGGAGCCCAGGACAAAAGGCTTGGAGAACCCGCAGTGAGCATCTCTGGCCCAGGCAGGCCACCCTGAGTTTATATCTTGGCTACTGCATCAAGTTTTTGTGATGTTTGGTAAAATTCTTTTCTGCTCTATACTTCAATTCCACATCTGTGAAATGGGTCTGTAATGATTCCCACTTCAAGGAGCTCCTGGGAGAACTGAGCAGATACCACAAAGTACAGAGCAGTAGGCTCACAGAAGGGCTTGGTGATCCCGTCTTCTCCCTGGTCCTGCAATGTCCGACCATCTGTGCCACACTACACTGAGGCTGTGAGACCCACCATGGCTTCAGGGCTGCAGCTGGCTGTGCTGCACTGAGACTGCACTTGTTTTAGAACTGGTCAACATCTGTAAGGTCACGGATGCTGGGATGCAGGCCCATCTGAGAGAGGCGACACTCGGAGTTGCACTGGGTGGATAATCTCAGAGAAGCCTCCTTGCCTGGAAGCCACCTGTGTCTTCCCGACCCTGCTAAGCCTCTCTATTCCCCGGACAAAGATTCTATCTGTGAAGAGGGAGAAAGATGCCGCCGTAGCACAAAGAAACTTCTAGGTAAACCAATGTACAGTCACCCAAAGCTGTAGTCTGATGGCTCTGGACACCTCTGCCTGTTAGAATTACCCAGAATTACCTAAAATACAGAGTCCAGTCACAGCTACGTGGTGCACCTGCCATAGTGCAACATCCGGAAGAGGCAAAGCTGTGGAGTCAGCGAAAAGCCTGCGGGTGTCCGGGACCTGGGGGAAGGGTTGAACTGGCAGAGCACAGAGAAGGCTGAGGGCAGTGACATTGCTCTGTTTGATAGCATGATGGTAGGCAAAGGGCATCTTGCATTTGACCAAATCTACAAACTTTATGACACGGTGTGAACCCCAGTGAAAACTGTAGGCTTCAGTTAGTAATGTGTCAACGTCAGTGTCAGCTCCTCACCTGCCGCTGAGGAAGGATGATAGTTTAAGAGGGTGATGAGGGTGCAGGCGAGCTGGGTGTACAGGGAGGACTCTCTGTGATGGTTTAGCTTAGCTGTCACCTGCATTGGCTTGGGAGCTGCCTTGGAGACGAGTTCAGCACACTTCTGGGTGCTGCTCGGTGGGTCATGGAGGTGTGACCTTGGGTCTGTATCTGGTCCCAGTCTCTTCTCTAGTGCTCTCTCTCCTCTGCTCTGCTCCACAGCTGCCATGAACGAAGCAGCTTGGCTCAGCCAGGCCCTTCCACCATGATGTTCCTGTCTTGGAGCAGACCATTGACTGAGACCTGCGAAGCTGTAAGCCATGTCAACCATTTCCTCCTTTGAGTTGTGAGTGTCAGGTATTTCGTCCAGCAGTGAAAAGCTGACTAATGCATGGCTGCACTTTCTGCCCATCTCTGTACAACTGCTCGGAGGGGAGCCTGGGAATTCATAGTCTCCATGACTCTACTCCAGCTTGATTGAGACCCCGCTGCTGTGGGAGGAGGAGAACCAGCTTCCTGTGGTTCTGGTCCACCTCCGCCTTAGCCTTATTCTCAGAACTCCCCACGACCGCCTTGCTACTTACCGCCCTCCACGGCTGATTGCCTTGTGTAAAATTCTGCGCCTGTACCCATTCGAACCTTGGCATACTCACACTTTTTTCCTTTTCCTTTCCCAATAATTTTATCTTCTCCCTGAAGAATCACTCTGTTTCCCAGAAGGTTCATGGGTTACCGTTTTGATCTTAGAGATGGAAACAGAAGTTGCTAGGAAAAGCTTCCAGGAAGACTTTCATTGTCTAAGTTGTCTCTGTCTGTTCCCTTTGCCAGTCTCCTCAATCTTGGAATGTGTATGTGATGCTAGAGATGAGGCAGCCATTCTGTGGCAGTGAGAGGACAGGTCAAGAGCTGAAGCTGGTAGAGTAGAAAACTAGAAGGAATGTGATCCCAGCTGGTGATCCCACTCCTAGGTGGCCTAAACCCTAAGCCCTCGTGCTGTGTTCTTACTGCTCCGTTGCCCTGCCTGTCAGGTTGTATATTCCTCTCAGGAAAATGTGATCTAAATTCCAACCTGTCATTTTCATAATTAGACTGTGAGCTCCTCCAAAGCTGTTTTCTTTTTTTTTCTTCGTTTTCTGTGTTCTCTGCAGAGTACATGTCAGAGAGAGTTTGTGTTCAGTACTGGCCTATTGGATGACGTGAGCTTTGAGATAGAGGAGAAACGTGAGCCTATTCTAGGGCAGCCGGAGCAGCTTTCCACGGGCCCCCCAGGCTTGGGGCAGCTGCACTGGAGGAGCCTGCTCCCTCCAAGGAATGAGGATCCGAGACACAGCTTTAATTCTTTCTTAAGATTCACTGAGATATTGTCTTTCAAGACATACTCTTTTCATACTTCCTGTGTGGAACAGAATTCAGCGGCAGAGTTTAACTTCTTTCCCCATCTGGTATTTTCTTAAAAGTGTGGCCCAGTCTCACCTGTGGGAGGAAACTGAGAATGCACCACCCGACCTCCAGGGAGGGTGACCAGCAACCTCAGAGATTCTCGGCTGATGGGGGAGGCACGACTGCTTCCTGGACACGAACGTCCATTCAGCTCGGTGGCCTCTCTCGGTGTGCACGTCGGTGCTGCTGCATCCATCAGCAGAGGGAGGCACTGGACCCTCTCGACGCTGGCCTGAACGAATGTGGGTGAATGAGAGTGAGATCCCGTGAGACCCTCGGGTTCTCTTACCAGTTGAGGCAGACACTGCAGCGTCTCTCCCAGCAACTGCAGAGCTGGATGGCAATGGATCAATGTAGCCAAACTGAAGTGGCCTGGCTGTTCTGAGATCCTGGCTGTCTTGAAGCATGGTCTCGGAAAGGGAAGGCGCCTTCCTGCTGGAGATGCAAACCTGTTTGTAATTGTTCCCAGATAAGTATGTGGGACACACACTTCAGTGCTAAGAGTCAGCTTAGTGCTGTCTGTGTGAACCAGAACAAAGGAACAGGTTAGGAACACACCTGTGTGTGTGGCTGAGACCCCACTGTGGAGACACGGGCAAGGGCTGGGAGAGGAAGATGCCTGGTGTTCCTGGCCGGGAAGAGGTGCTCTGATGTGCAGAGATATGAGTAAGGCAGATTGGCTGCCTGGAAAGGGAATGCCCAGTTATGCTCTGTGAGCTTCTCTGGCATAAGGTGCACATGGTAGAAGGGATCGTACAATGGGGTCGGCAGAACTGTGAATCCTCATTTGGTCCAAAGGGAACTCGTGTCTGTTCTGGGACAGCAGTGGAATTTAGCTGCTCATGGAAACTTGACTAGCGAGGGAAACCTACTTTTAGATTCACAAGCACACTTACTAAGAACAATTATCCATCCGTTCAATCTACATTTGCTGGAAGGGTGAGGGTGTCATGCGTGGAGTCATTAAGTGATGCCATTCAAGTCGAGGGGGGCACAAAAACCAGACAGCAGAGGCCAAAACAGAAGCAAAGGGGAGGCAGAGAAGAGCGTCAGGTCCGAGAAGGTTGTTTCTGACTCCCTTGCCCTGGGTAGAAGGCTTAGGTTTCCCAAGGACAGGACCCCGTGGGAAGAGACTGGGGAGTGGGCGGGGCCTTCCGGTCTCCTGAATTTTCCTTTCTTTAATGGTTCCAGCCAAGCTTGATTTAGATGTTCCCGTGCGTGCATGGGTGCACACACATACACACGCACACACACTCCCATACATGCATGTGATTGTATTTGTGTGTGAAGTGTGTAAACAGCAGATGTGCACACGACAGGAAACTTGGACGTAAGGAGGAAGACCCCTTACTCACAGATCCTAGCACTGAGGCAGCATCTTCGTTCTGGGACCAGGAGTGTGGTGTGAATCTGGCTCTCCCCACTGCCGTGAAGGGGATTAAACTATATCGGGCGTGGTCCAATAGATGGCGAAAGCTTAAATGTAAAAATTACAGTGAAAGACACAATGCCGCTAATCCTCCCTCAAATATTCCCCTTCGCTTCAAACGCGCTTCTCCCGTCATTTTTGCCACTTTCCGAAGGGGCTATGGGAGTCCTCCTGCGTGGATGTCTTCAGTCGTGCCCCTGTGGCTGCCTTGATTTTGATTCAAAACTAAGTCACTAAGTTTCCAAGTGAGGCTCAGGATTGAATTTGTAATGCTCCTGCCTCAGCCTCCCAGAGTGCCCCGATAATCGGCATGTGCCATCGTGTTGGTTATTTTCCTCTAATTTAAGGTAAATGTTTAGGGTGTCTGATGATAAATGTTTGTGAGAACATGAAGGTTGTGGTAAGAGGTTATGAATTTGATCTCTTCTTCCTCCTCCTTTCTCCTCCTCCTCCTCTCCCTCCTCCTTCTTTTCTATCTCTCTCTGCTCCCCTCTTTCCCCCTTTTCCCCCACCCCACCATACCTTCCTCCTTTAGTCTTTCCCTGAAGGTAAAGGAAATATTTTGAAGAAGTGGTCGCATCCATCTGCCGTGGAAACAAACAAGAAGTCACATCTCTCTGGCTTCCCTCTCACTTCGCTCCAAGGCCGTCGCCGGCTGAGCTCCCTGACGAAACTGCGGACAGGAGGCCTTGGGCTCTGCAGTCATTTCTCTGAGATTGAAAAGAGTTGGAACACGGAGCTGGAACTTGGCTAAAAGCTGCACTGCGTTAAATAAGAATTAAGGAGGAGTTTTATTGGGCCCTCGTGGGAATGTGGCAGATGGAATATCTCTAATGGGTTTAATTAGGGGCTACATATGGAGATGCTTACTGCATAGGCGGCTGGCAAGTGTGACCTTGTGGTGAGGGGCCCAGGACTCCTGAGCTCAGCTCTGCCTCCTACTTAGTGCTGGCGGTGGGGCTGCAGTCCCCTGTCTCTAAGACTCAGTTCCTCACCTGTAAAATGGGGACCATGGTGATGGTGCTTTCCCATGAGGTCACTGCGGTGATGTAATGAGATCACAATCATGACTGTCTGATAATATTGGGTACTTAGTAGACCTGAGATAAATCATTATTGTAATAATCATTACCACTATTATAACTATTATTCCCTTGGCAAAGCCCCACTGATGAACGTGAGCTAAACCTGGAACTCCAACTCTGTTTTCCATTTTCTCAGCCCATGATGGCTTTCTGCAGTTCAGCTAGGAAGCGAGCAAACAAGGCCGGAGTTCCCTGAGTTTCCCATCATGCATTTCTAAGCATCTTATGTGGCTGATGGTGAGACTCCAGGAATGAATGAACTATAGAGGCGACCAGAACACAGAGTGCCCTGACTTTTGTCTTTTGTGCAGAAGTTGCCTAGTTCCAACCTTTTGGGGGCAGCGTGGTCTCTCAGTCATTGGCAGAGTCTCCGTGAAGTGCGAATCCTCTGGGGCCTTTTGGAGCCACAGTGTATGGGTTCACCAGTCTTCTGGGTTCGCAGGGGCGTTTCCAGGCTGAGTGCCCCTGGGCAGCCCTCAGTAGCCATTTGGATCCCAGCAGATGATCCCTCAGAGCAGTGTTGCCTGAGAAATCTAGGGGAAGTGACTTTTTCAACAGTGTGGACAACTTGTGAGGGACTGGAAATGACAAGGCCCATGGAGCTGACTGCTGTGCCTACAGCGGGACGCTTTAGGAAACATCTAAAGTGGAGGGAAAAGCAGCTCTCTTAAACATGTGACAAGAACAGCGACATTACAGATTTTCTGAGGGGCATGGGTGGTGGGACAGTCATTGGGTGGCGTGAAAAGCATTCTCTTGCTGTGGTCTCTTGCAACTTTCTGGCCAGTCAGGTAGAAATGGAGTTAGCCATGCAGTCTGAGAAAAAGCAGTTGCTTTCAAATGCACAATTTTTTCTTTCACTTTGTTCTTCTTTCCTACTGTGAACAGTGTTGTGATGGCTGGAATCATTGCATCTGTCTTGTGAGTAGGTAGAAACAACCCAGAGATATCAAAGTTCTTGGTCCAGATGGGACTGAGCTTCTAAACCAACACTCAAATTACCTCATTCAGGAACACTTGTGACATGACAAAAGCATACTTTTATTTATTTAAGCTAATGTGGTCAGGGTTTCTGATAGGTGCAGACAGATGCATCTTATCAGACACAAAACAGCAACTTAATTTGCATGCACAATGTTAAATGTGATCTCAGTGAAGAGGGGGCTGGTAAGCAAAGAGCAGGGCCATGTTCCCAGCCTGCAGAAAATATTGCTCCACTGGGTCTTCTTGTCACACTGAGCTTGTGCTAAAAAGCTCAGTCTTGAATTTCTTAAAAAAATCTCAATTTTCATTGGGAATTATATAAAAATATATAAATAACAAATTAGAAAGCCACCTGTCATCCCAGAAAGAACCACTGAAAATATTTTCAAAGGACAGCACAGTAGAGTGTGTTACAAACACACACACACACACACACACACACACACACACACATTGATTTTCTCACCCAATTACACTGTATAAAACACAAGTTAAAATCTTAGGCTTATTCACTATTTTGGTCAAAACCTTACTGACTAAAAGGAGAACTCAGCTTTGCTCAAAGCCTCTTCCTTCGCGTTTGCTGCTTGCTGCACAAACTCACACAGGACTCTCCCTGGCTCCCAGGAGCCAGCTCCTTCGCAGGCAGAGATCTGCATCCCGCCTCAACTGCTCTGTGCTGTCCTGGCCCGAGGGGCAGCCCGCGCTGCCCCTGCTGATGGTGTCCATGAGGAGGCTGCAGGGTCCCCGCCCAGGTGCCGCTTCCTGAAGGTGAAGTCCTCTCTCATCCCTCGTGGATCAGAGCAGCACCAGGGCTGTCTTGCATGGCAGGAAAAATAATCCTGTCTCCAAGTCTGCTTTCCACTTCATCTCCTGGGACTCCTTGTAGCCCTGGCAATCATAGCTGATTGGAACTCCATGATTCCAACCATTTAGGCCACAACCAAGCTCCAGGAAAGCACAGGCAAAGGGACGCTGCTCTGTGCTGGGATGTGGAGGCTTGGGGAGGGTTCCCTACATCTGAACCAGCTCAAGTATGCAGTAATACTTGATCAATCCAAAACCCTCTGATGAATACATATTGTGTACCTACAGGTGATCAGAACTTGGGGACGCAGCTGCGAAGAAAACATGTTGTCTTGGTTTGTTTTCTGTCTTTGCTGGGACAAAACACCTGACACCCAAAATGAAGGAAGGAAAGTTTTATTTAGCTTACAGTTTCTGGGAGTTTCAGTCCATAATCAGCTGGCTGCAAGGCAGGGTGGTGTGGCAGAAGACAGCAAAGCAACAAGAGCAAAAGTAGGGGCAAAGCAAGCCTCTTTTACTCCCTTGTGTTGTACATAGGCCTCCCGCTGCCCCCAGTGCAGATGCAGCACTCACACCATCTCTATGCCCTGCTCTTGCACAGGCTGAGGATATTTACAAAGGACCCTGGCTCCCTGCTGAGTCTCTTGGTTAAACTTCTAAACTTCTCTAGTTGACACAGTGTATCAACCATAACACATGTGAAGCCCCTGTCCTGGGTAAGCTTCTGGTGAGGAGAAATAGCAGCAGTAGCAGCAGCAGCAGCAGCAACAAAACAGTAAATCCCTAAGACACGCGGCGTATCAGATTGTATCTGCTACATACAAAATGTAAAGCAGAGAAGAGAGAGCACCTGAGTAAATGATACTGGATGACAAAGTCTGCTGACCCAGGGAGAGAAGGTGGAAATGGGACCGAGCCCCATGTTGCACATGCACGAGGTGCTGCACAGGAGGTTGGTGGGTGTGGGGGGTCCCCCGAGCCGAGCCAGCAGTTGGAGGAGAGAAGGACAAGATGCTCTGAGAACGAAGAGAGCAGCAGATTTTTGTGGATTTGCTGTGGGCTAAAGCCTGGTGAGTCACGTTGCTCAGGGGCACAGTTCCAGCGATGTTTCTTCTCGTGACATTGGACTTAGACCATCAGGCGGCCGCCATCGACTTGTCCTAGAGGATGCCGAAGTTTTGTGCGGGTGACTTCAAGATCCCAAGCAAAGCACCCCGACCTGGGGTCTGCACCTGATGACAGGCTCGAAGGACTCAGGTGTTTGGGCTTTGGTGACTTCTGGAAACGCACAGGGTTTGGGGAGGAGAAAGGGCGATACGGAAAGGAAGGAAATCGCAGACCAACTCTCACAGGCAATGCACTCGCACTGTGGTCTGGCAAGAAACATTTTAAAATGATCAACATGTCCACCCGAAGAGGGGAGTAGAATCAGGCCCAGGGTTAAAACTGCAAAAGGGATGACACAATATGAAAACAGAGACGCCAGACTTTCACCCCTCTGTAGGCGCCCTGCAGATCTCTAGATTCCAGCGAAAAATCCGAGTTTTTCGCCCATTTGGCCTTCTGGTCCTTGGGAAGGAACCAGGCAGCTGGGCCTGGAGCCCACACATCAGAAGTGGAACCCGCAGCAAAGCCAGGAGAGACCGAGTCGAACACAGGACAGCTGTGCAGCCTCCAAAATCAGCGGTCTTTCGGGTGACTAAGAGTCAAGTCCAGAGGATTTTTTTTTAGCGATTTCTCACTTCAAGCAAACCTGCCGCTTTTGTGGTCTGATCAGAGTCAGTTGAAATGTGCCACACCACAGGGTAGTGAGTGTTCACTGCACCCAGGGGCTTATTTTGTGGTCCCAATGCTGTCCCCCCATGGTGGCCCCTGACGGTCTCATTCAGAGAAGGCCGTGCTGTCACAAGACATTCCACCACAGATGGGAGGATGAAGGTATCTTTCCGAGGCGAGAGAACCGAGCACTCTGAGAGCAGAGTCCCCAGCCGGTGCCCACGTCCTCCAGGGGCTCACGCCTGAGCTCATCAGGCAGAGCTGCTCCC
>RJWT010048994.1:0-11064 GCA_004365215.1 Cuniculus paca
TGCTGCCCTTTCTTGGAACCAACTGACTATGGACTGCAACCTCTACAAACTGTGAGCTGAAATAAACCTTTCTCCTTTAACTTTGGGTCTTGGGTATTTTGTTTCAGAAATGAGAAAAGTAAACAAGACAATATGTCTCAGGGAAAGGCAAAGCAATGACATGCATGTACCATGATTTTATCGGGTATATAGAACAGTGGAAAATCACATTTCTGCACGGCCTTTTATCAAAGGTGAAAGGGCTCTGCATCTGACAGGCTATTCTTTTTTTCTTTATTTTAAAGAGAATAGAACAAAACAAAACAAAACAGAACAAAACAAAGCAAAAGAAAACAGAATAGAGTCAAACATAATATAGCATTCCAAAACAGAACACTGCAAGCTATACAGGTTTTCAAAACATAACAAGAGGAGATCGACAATGGTTACCCTAGTGTCTCTTGCTTTCTTCAGAATGGTTGTTCATACATTTACAGACAATAAACTCAAACAAAACAAAGTAGTATAAAACCAGATAAAAGAGAATAGCATTACAGGTCTTCAAGTTGGATAACAAGAAACTAGCAACGGCTACCATAGTGTCTCATTTTTCAAAAGAGCTGTTCCTATCTTCTCACATATTGCCTTCAAATAGTAGGAAAGGGTGACAGGCTATTCTTTTGATTCAGAACCTAAACTATTATTTTTCTCTGACAAGATATTTTAAACTTCTTTAGCTTATAGCTCATAATCATTTTATATTCAAGGCAAATTTTATTGCACTCGGTGTCTGGATATCTTCCCCAAATGTCTTTAAGTTTTCACTGCTGACAGCTATTTAATATCTGATAGCAATTCAATTTCCCTGTCTATCTTCCCTACTGGTTTATTTTGTAACTGTGGTCGTATTTTCAAAGTCATATTTTCTTGGAAACTACTACTTCTACCCTCAGATTCATTTGTTCCCTTTCTCTGCCCAACCTCCAGGTACTTTGTTAGCTGTAAAGCAGAGTCTCAGTCTCAGTACTGTTGACACATGGGTGCCAGATAATTCCTTGGGGTGGGGCTGTCTTGTAGACTGTATGATACCTAGCAATATCCCTGGACTCTACCCACCAGGTGCCAAAGTGCTCCCCTCAGTGTAACAAGAAAAATGTCTCAAGATACTGTCAAATGTTGCTTTGAAGACAGAATGTCCCATAGTTCGAATTAATTCACAGACATTTCAATATTGTCCCATAGATGCATCCCACACATCATTAGCCAACATGAGAAATATGGAGCTGTACAAAATTCTTTGTCTCATCTCACCAACTACTCCCAACAAACTAAGTTGCCATTAATAGTTAGTTACTCATCATGACAGTTTGTTGGGAGTTCTTCTGTAAATTCTCATTTCTATATGCATAGCCAGGCCAAGCTTCTCTAAGACAACAAAGAGATGCCTCAATTCATCTAAAACGAGCCTTTATAGACTTTATGGAATTTTATCATTTATCATTAAACTGATTATATCTATCCTTGACAGTCCTGTGTGTTAACAAAATAGATACACAGACTACATCACTCTTTCTATCATTCGGGATCCATTTTGTTTGGGAATTTTCATCAAATTTCTAAGAAGTGTTATATACCTGAGAATTCAGAAAAAATTTTCTGCTTAAAAGATTGGTATATTCATGCTTCATATATGAGCTATGTCTTGCAATTATAAAATTTTTCCAAAGGATGCTGCCTATGAGCTTTTAGTAAGAACTTTAAAGTTTTTTAATATTGTAACTCATATTGACTTCAGAGGACCTATGTGAATGTTTTATTGAAAATAAATGATTTGAGATAGATCACACATGTAGTCTACGATTTGACTATCAGTATGAGTTAAGTACAAATAAAGATATCATTTTTCCTTTTCTTTCTAAATAAACATTCATACAGTCCTAGTTTTGTGTGATTAGTGCAGTGTAAAAGAAACAGGTCAAATTCACAGTTAAATAAATGTAAACATAAATTATGATGACTGCTTGATTTTAATCTACTTCATTACAACTGATCTACTTCAGTGCATATAGCAAGAAGCTTTTTAAACTGTGATAGACAACTACCTTTCTCTAGCTGACTAGTGGAAAGTCATTACAAACTGTTCATAAAACATTCCTTATTAGAATGAAATTGAGCATCAGTCCCATTTGGCCTCCAGTTCCATGTTTGATGCCAACCAAAACAGACTGATTAGCCATGTGGGTGAGGAATATATCTTTAAAAATAAGAAAATAAATAAACTTGTGACACATTTCCTTATGAGATCAAGTGTGTGTAATGGGATATAAGAAAACGACATGTGTAACTAGCTTTGGACAATACAGGCTAATAAGACTTGCTACATTTCACCTCCTTAGTCCTCACTTGCTGTAATTTCTGGGACTGCGTTAGGTAATAAAGTGTTGTCTAAGTATTTCACCTTTCTGTAAAATACATTATAATTTCAAATGATTTTTCTAGAAGGTATAAAAAGCTCTCCCAAATTCTGATTTACATCCTGGTTTTAATTTCATTTTTTTAACTTAAAGTTTTCTTTCCATTTAAAATCAGAGGCCACCTAAGTTTATGACCTATATGAAAGCAGGTTTTGTTTTTCAGGATTTTTTTATTAGTACACATTTATAGTACATAATGTTTATAGTCCTTGTGTGGAACTGGTATATGTATATAATACACCCTAATTCTTTTTTTAAAACTCCTTCCTCTCCTTTCCTTCCCATAATTTCTGGACCCCTTCCCTTTTTTCGTACATGTTCACAGTACCTAAGCAAGTTTTCATATGACAGGAAAGATTTCAAGGGGCTAAAAAAGGTATGAGGAAACCACTAAAGACTGGAAATTAACAGAGACTAGGAAAATTAAAGAACTTAAGATGCGATTGACTCCTTTCACAATTCCATAGGAGGTCAAGCAGGTATAGTCAATGTAAGTGTCAAAGACAAACACACAACTGGTGCTAAGCTTTTTTATAGATTAATGGATTCGAAATAATCTTATGTAGTATTTAAATTTAAAAAAAAACTTTAATTCATTTTTATAAGCAGAAATTTAAAACGAATGCCAAGGGCATTTAACATCATACCTACACCTTAATATTGAAGAACTGGCCTTCCAAGTATAACATACGACTAAAATTTAATGAACTAGTATTAAAATTATCAAGGAAACACTCATGTTTACTGGCTTTCAATTTACCAGTATCTCTTGTCTATGAGCCAATTTGGCAGGTAGAATAAATGAAGAGAAATATATATTACATTTTCTGTATGCTTTTTAACTTCTTTAAAATGTAATTTTTTACTTTATTTATATATTTATAAAGTTTATTTTGAGATGTTGTAAGTTTAGGGATCTGTTGTACAACAAGGCAATTATACTTAATGTTATAGTTTAGATCTAAAATGTCCCCTAAAAGTCTTATGTATTCAAAGGTGGAGGTCTTGGAAAGTGATTAGCTCATGGGACGCTATATCGATCAATGGATTGATTCACTGACACATACACAGTTGAATGTGCTGTCAAGTGATGGAACCTAGTTAGAGGAGGTATATCACTGGAGCCATGACCTGAACGGATTGACCCGGGTTAGTTTCCTCTCCCTCCCTCTGTCCCTTCCCCTCTCTTTCTCTTTCTCTCCCTCCCCCCACCCTCTGTCTTTGATCAGGCTTCCTCCATCATGTTCTTCCATGATGCCATTTCTACTTTGGAACCAGCTGACTACACATGGACTGAAAATCTGAAACTTGGAACCAAAACAAACCTCTCCTTTAAGTTTCAGGTATTTTGTATTTTGTCTCAGCCATGGAAAAGTGACTGATACATTTAAGAAAAATACATCGTATTCTTGAAAAATGCTGAGTGGATGTCAAGTGTTCTCATCATAAAATGATAGTTTTGTGAGACAACAACCTTAATAAGCTAGATTTAGCCATACCACGTTATATATACTTCAAAACATCACATTTTGGACAGGAAATGCATATAATGTTATGTCAATTTTAAAATAACTCAAAATTTTTCTTTTCATATCTTTATAATTTCTACTAATAAATTTCACATTCTCATTAAAAAGTAAAAAACATTATGTAACTTAAATATGAATTTCTTGAACTCATATCAACTTTTTATATAATAAAGAAAGGAAGATTATATTCACTAATGAGGAATAGTATAATTTCACCTTCCCAAACCAACCATAAAATTTAGGAGCTAGAGAGAGCTACACTAAATTCTTACTACTTTGGTGATTTTACTTATAAGCAAAGTCTCACCCTGATTATATTGGCATAATAGTTTCAGATCTCCAGTGATTCGATTTTACAAATTAGAAAGTGTTATGTATTAAATTATCATAATGGTCTATGGCTCCTACATGAATTTATCAGGAAAAACATTTGCAAAAGTCACACTATTCTATAACTCTGTATTTCAATTTCAGCAATCTAAAAATCTGCAGACTAGGTGAAAAATACTTTATCTCAGCACAGTCAGTAAGCAACCAATCTATAAAAGATAACCTTTCATCTGATGTTTGGTGCTGACTTTCCCTGTCCTTTGAGCAGTTACATCTTCATCTAAGCAGCTAGTGATGATTGTTATTATGCTAGTGATAAGAAAATTGACTCTAAACACTTCAGAATAAAAGGGTAAAACTTTCTGATTGTTTAAAATAATGAAAAATATTAAGAATTGGAGAGTTAGAATAACACAGACTATTTCAAACCCAGAATCATGTATATACCCTTAAAATCTTCCAGGAACTAGTTTATAAAGAATAGGTAAATATATCTTAGTGCATTATTTCTTTTTTAAATAGAACTATATTTCTATGTTCTAGGCAAGTGATCTATTACTCATTTCTTCACTGTATGCATAGTAAATTTAAAGAATAGATGCTTTAAGTTTTTGAAAAATTAAAATGTCATTGTCTTAAGAGTTAAAACACAAAGTCCAAATGAACTATATTTAGTTTCCCATTTTTGATTACTCTTAAGCATGTAATAATTAGGTCTTCTGAGTTTCCTCTCATTTAAACTAGAGATGTGGCAGAGTGTACACTGTAAAGTGAAAGATTGACCAGCCTTGATATGAAGAAAGGATTAGACTTCAATGTCTGACATTTTTGTTCACAATTCTTTATGCTTATTCCAACCGGCTTCAACTTACCTGTTGAATGCAAATTTGTTTGGAATATAAAAAGTCAAAAAGTCTCAAAAGAGTCTCCAATATGCAGTTATGTTAATCTGCTTATGGCACTTCAAATTTACTCTGCTTAGTAACATCATTCTATTTATATGTGAACAAGCAGAGTTGACATATCTCGAAAAATTAGAAATGGATGATGCAAAATAGATTACACTGTGAAGAAATATTAAAGAACAGATCATTTAATTTAGCAATTAGCCTATAAGAATGTATTGTAAGATACATGTTTTGCTATTTGTTTTCATTTCCTGACCTTGACAAAATAAATGAGTTTTCAAATGAAGGAAAATATATACCTCAGCTAGAAAAAGAGTAATATTTTGCCTTATGAAATGCTATTCTTTAGTCATAAACTTACTTGCACTGAGAAAGAAGCAATAAACTGGAAGAAATTTCCAATAAAATGCTCCATTACAATGCTTGCCATTTTTTTCTCATCCACCATTATTTGTTTAATGACCTTATTCTGTACTTCACAGCAAGCTTTAAGTACATAGGGACTGTCTCTGTCACTAGCACAACCACAACAGCTAACACAACACCTGGTATGCCTGGACATTTAATAAAAGCTTTTGTATAAATTAATTGCAGAAAGAATTGACTAGACCACTTACCTGCTCTTGGAACCCTGAGCTACATAAAAAAGTAAGAGATCCGAATGCCCCAGACACTATGCATGTTAGTGCTCTGGCCCACGCTCCAGTTAACACCAGGCACCTCCAGCAAGGTTCCAGGCAAGTGACAGAAGCTCTCTTCAACCCTCCAGAGAGCTAAATTTCACCAAATGACCTCTGTCAAATTCTAGAGCCAAAAAAGTTGGTTAATACAAGTCAGTGACTATTATTGTTTTGTTGTACAGCAACACATAACTGGGCCAGCAGTAGGCAATGATGTGAATTTTTTAAAGAATTAAAACTAGGTCCCAATATTAAACTGACAGCTTATTTCCTATTCCTACCTAAGTTTAAAAGAGATTAAAGTGGTGTGGTATCAATATTTTGGAGAATACACTGAATATTTCTTTCTTTTTAAGCTATCAGGTGAATCTACTTTGATTTCA
Source organism: Cuniculus paca (assembly GCA_004365215.1). Classification (NCBI taxonomy): domain Eukaryota; kingdom Metazoa; phylum Chordata; class Mammalia; order Rodentia; family Cuniculidae; genus Cuniculus; species Cuniculus paca. Next base: position 6,284 of record RJWT010048994.1, read on the forward strand.
AGAGAGTATTTCACAAAGTACTCGATAATATCTTTAAAGATGGCAATATATGGGCTCAAAAGATGTGTAGATACGTAAAACCACAACTTGTTAAAAAATAATACCCAAGAATGTTGCAGTCAAAGTCAGCTGCCAGGAATGACTTTGTTCATCCTTTATACAGTGTGCACAGGTCTGGACTTGGGCAGAACAAAAATGTCATCTTCAATTTCTGTGGATACAAAGAAGGCAAAAGCAAAATATTGCACTTTATTTACAGCACCAAGATTTTTTACTACAAAATCTCCACAACATTTAGCAGTGTTGGGTCAACAGAAATTGACTACTTAGGAGAAATTTTGAAATGGGACATATTTTAAGTACTTTTCTCTTGGAGTAATCAAAAACCAATGTGTATGCAGAATTAGTGATCCAAAAGGAAAGAAAAATCACTTAATCTATTCGTAAGGACTAAAACGAAACTAGGTATAAATTTTTTCTTCTCTCGCTACTTCCTCGCTAATCACTTTTACCTCAAATAGCTCACTGATTTAACAAGTCAAAAGGCTCGACATGCACTAAGAAATGTTTCTGTAACTCCTCTGTGAGCTTGAGGAAAGGGAACACTATTCTCTTATCCATATAGCTGCATGTTATTCTGTTATCTTTGTGCATGGTAGAGGAATTTAATTTCATAGATGATCTGTTTGAGTCAAATTAATATGAGTTACTATTCTTAGAAGATTCCTAGTCTCAACAATATGAAATGGTTTTTAATGATAAAAGTTTGATACATAGTTTATATCATCATTGAAAACAGAAACTCATATTTCTCCTGCCAGTTAACTTTATGGATGTGAGTAAAGGCAGGGCATTTCCCCCTGAATCTATACTGTGAAGTTATGGTTTTCCAAAAACTGTGGCCTTTCTTAAGTTGGCTTTTATCTGCTATTTTAAAAAATTCTTAGCCAGGAATTTGAATGCTACAACTTTACACTTACATTAGAAGCCACATATTTATTTCTTATGAATCTTTACTTTTTCCAATGCTGGAAATCAAACCCAGGGCTCCGCACAAGCTAGGCAAGAGCTATACCACTGAGCTACATCTCCAGACCCTCGTGTATTTATTATTTATCCTCTTTGTTTTCATAACTGCAATATGTGGTTATTTCATGCTGAAAGAACTCCTGAGCATAGTGCTGAGGTGTTTTCTGGTGCTCTACCTGCAAGAAGTTTGTTATGTGGCTAATGGAAACATAGCTGTTAGGCAAGCTTTCTTCAGGCATTAGTTATAGTGTCTTTGGCAGTGAATTCAATATTAATGAGTCAGTATATTATATAAAGTATCCTTTAAGAGAATCACACATAAAAGACAGTTGTACATTAATCACTTGACAAAGATGTGGCAAGAGGCTCTCGGGCACCTAACTCCATGTATCAGATGAACGAAAAAGTAGCATCACTTGCTCTCACTGAAGATAGTGAGACCACAGAATCAACTATGGAAATCCTAGAAAGGAGCATTTGAGAAGCCAAAGGACAAAATGGAAGATAACCCAATACTAAGCAACTCGAAACTCCTAAGAAATAAAATTTGACAGCTTCCAGGGGAGTACTAATCATCAAAGATCTCATACTCCACCCTTGGAAAACTTTTATTTTCTTCATAAGGATTGTCATACCGCCAATCTTCCTTCTCACATCTTGGCCTTCTGGTTCTATCAACTCAAATGATCTCACATATTTTACAGAATCTTCTCTGTCCTTGAGTTTATGATAAATGTAAGGTAAATTTTAGAGGAAAGAAGTGTGCTTCATGATCATGTATTGACAGTTAATATTGGATTTGCTACAGTGGAATATAATTCAGATATAAAAAAGAATGAAGTATTTATACATGCTACTGTATGGAAGAGCCTAAAAAGCAACACACTAAACGAAAGAAATGTCACATGCTACATTATTATTATGTCACAAAATGTCACATACTACATTATTTACTTATTTATATGAAACATCCAGAATAAGTAAATTCATATAGACAGAGAGCAGATTAGTATTTTCCAAAGTCTGAGAAGGAAATAGGAGTGAAGTCTTACTGGTTACACAGCTCCAATTTTGTATGATGAAATGTTTTGGGACTAGATACAAGTCATGGTTGTATAACACTATGAATGCATTAAGTCCTTCTAAATTTAAAATGATTAATTATATATTATGTAAATTTCACCTTGATTTAAAAACGAATGGATTTGTTGGGTGAACATTTCTAAATATGCAGTAGCATTTCACTGTTAATACATAAAATGACATAATTGGATACTCTTTACGCATAGATTTCTTTTCTATGAATTTTCTCACTGCTAAAATGTATTTCTATCCTCTAACCAATGCTCATGATGCTTTTCTGCTCATTCCCAGATATATACAGGCATTGAAAAGTGTTTGACTGACCCCAACACACACATTCCCAGCCATGATAAACAAAGTGACACTCTGTCTAGTTTGACTTGACTTCTCATGCTATGAATCAGTGTCCTTTACTGGGGCTATACGTGCCATGTGTCTTTCATTTTTCTGATTTTTGTTTTTCTGGTTTTTGGTCACTTTTTCATAGCTGGAACCAAATACCTGACATATAGAACTTAAAGGAATGGGTGGTTTTGTTTTTTTCATTTTTGCTTTTGTTTCTGTTTTGAGGGGGTTGCTTATGATTTCAGAGAATTCAGTCCATGATTAACTGGGTCCAGTGCAGAAACATCATGGCAGAGAGCATAGAAAAGCAAAGCTACTCAGTTCATAGTGGCTGGAAGGCAGAGTACAGGGAAGACAAAAAGAGGTCAAGGACCAGATATCGTACCAAGATTACCCCTCCATGACCCACCCAGACACACCCAGAAACGTGCTGTACTAATAATTCATTAATTGACTCTCAAGTCAATCAAGTTGTCAATCAAACTTGGCTGTTACACTGATGATTTCATGCTGAAATAACTCCTAAGAATAATGCTGAGGTGCTTTCTGGTGCTCTAACTGCAAGAAGTTTGTTATGTGGCTAATGGAAACATAGCTGTTAGGCAAGCTTTCTTCAGGCATTAGTTATAGAGCTTTTGGCAGTAAATTCAATGTTAATGAGTCGGTATATTATATAAAATACCCTTAAACAAAAACACATAAAAGAAAGTTGTGCATTAATCACTTGACAAAGATGCGACAAGAGGCTCTCAGGCACCTAACCCCATGTTTCCCCAGAAGTCATGACTCAGCAATTCACCAATTCAGTGTTCCAACTGACTTTGTAAAACATAACACCACGAACGACAAGAATTATGAAGACAAATGTACAGATGTCAGTGAATACTGGTATATAATAAAAGCAGAAGAGAATTTTCTTGCAAACATAAATTTATAAAATATTTAGGATCCTGTAAACAAATGAGATACCACATTTTAGCAAGAAACCTACCATAATTTGAATTAATTTCTGTATAAGTAGCCATGATACATACATGCAAACAAATGCCTTGGTAGAAAGTGTATAATGCATGTAAGAAATAATAAATGTGAAGTATTTCTAATGCATGCACTCAAAATAGATATTTCATATTTCCTTTAACATTAATGCAGAGCAGCCAACAAAAAAAAATAAATGAAGGGATAAACTGGAGACTTTTGTAGGTAAATGAATGCAACTCAAGACCATGCTCATAAGTGAAATAAACCAGATGCACCTGTGCAAACATCATATGGTACCCCTCGTGTGAGAAGTTGTAAGAGTAAATAAGATCCAAAATGTACAATAGACGTTAAATGGGAAGAAACATCAGAAGGAAAGAGAAACTGGGATGGGGGAATGGAGAAAAGCAAAAGAGAAAAGCAAAAAAAAATATATATATATATATTTATATATGTATACACATATGAGAGTTAAAATAGTTATATTACTAGTTTCTCTTAGTTCATTAAAAAAAAGGTTTGTGCTAATGTTGTTTGGACAATTAAATGCCTATGTCTTGTACTCTGAGTTACTAATTTTAAAGATAACAATATGCAATGCATTAATCATTGTTACTCTTCTGTTATCTTGTTTCGAAATTTTATCTTTTTCCTCCTTAAAATAAAATAAAAAATAAAAAAATTTAAAAAGAATGTATGAATTCTAATACATAGTGCCATTTCAATAAAATATCACTACAAAACAAGAAGAAAAAGTGCAGAAATACATCTATCATAATGGCTTCATAAAAATCTTCAGCATCAGAACCTAGAAATCACAATCATCAAAGCCAAGCAAATTACTATTCTCAGAACTTCATATTCCAATGCATCTGCTTAAAACCCATTGATTCTCCTCATTGTTGGCATCTGCTGCGTTAAAACCCAATGCAAACAATAAATCCTGTTGCATACCAACAAGGGCATTACTGTATACATATTTCTGAAATAATTTCACTCTATGTCTTGTTTTACGACATATCATAAAGTTTTATCTTATTCATACAGATGCAAATTACTCTTTCCTATCAATGTCACTTAAAACTTTTGAAGCCTATAGCAAACATCAATTCTGCAACTTCATCTCAATCACTTAAATAGTTTATTTAGAAAGATGCCTGCGGTTGCAACAGATTGTGAGAGTCTGGGATCACAATTCCCTGAGTTTCTAGTGATCCACAAGTTCAGTAATATGAGCCCTAAAGAGGTCTAGAATCAAGACTGACAATCGCTGGTTAAATCTGTTCTTTCCCTCACTCATGCTAGAGTATTTCACTTTGTACAATACTTTAAAGGAAAAAAAA
>RJWT010048995.1:0-11061 GCA_004365215.1 Cuniculus paca
GGTCTCTAAAGTTCGAGATCTCTCCTGTGCTTTGGCTGGTTTTCCAGATGTGGCACTTGGGAAGGAGGGAAATAGCTGTCCAAAGTGTTTTGGGTGTACAGTCGGATGGGGTAGGCTTGGCATTGGACTATTTGGAACGTATGGGCAGTCTTCTCCAACCAGGCAGGTCCCCTTTGTCCCCTCCGCTTCCTAGACTGTTTTAGAGTACACAGCAAAGCACTGCCCACTCTACCACACTCTACCGCCCCCACCCAAACAAATATGCAGGTACACAAGCAAAATAAACACAGGTGTTAGCTTGTGCCAGCTCTATTATAGACATCTGTGTTTGGGGGATAATTACATACCAGTTGTGTAATGTCTACGTTACACTTGTGTGTTTGAAGTGTCTATCTAAGGTGGGGATGGAGGATCTACATGTTTGAGTAACACATGAATTTGCTCGTGATTAACTTTAAACAGAGAGTGGGTATTGAATCCTCTCACAGTAGCTGACCTGTTCCATAGAATGCACGATAAAGATAAATGGGGAATTTTTTTTCAACTATGGAGTTTCATGTGGTTGAAGAAACATAGTTAAATATGAGATAATTCTTCACAGACCTCTAGCAAAATCATGCACCTTTATATGTTTCCTTTGTACATGGGGGCTACCACCACTAGCAGGTTTCTGGCTTCCAGAATACTGGGTGTTTTGATGATTTTTAGCTGTGTTCTGTTATTTCATAGACATTTCAACCATTGTGACATCAAATATCAATTCTCACAGTTGTATGTGTGAGTGAGAATTGAGGCCTTTTGAACTTAATACAGTGTCTAACTTTTGGTCTCTTTATGGGGTTCATAGAGTTGAAATGGCATCTTATATTGACCCATTACCTAATGTCCTCTGTATATATTTGTGAAATGAAGCTGCTCAATTTTAAACTAAATCCTGAATTGTTTGAATTATCTTCACTCTATATAACATTACAGAAGTGCATTCTGTGTTTTGGCCAGGAACTGTAGATTTGCCTTGGATTTCTCACTGTTAATGAATTTGTTAGATTTATTCTTGTAGCAATAGCACTTTTTAAGTCAAGGCTCTTCCTTTCATAAGTGACAGAAACTCAATTCAAATGAACTTAAACATTTATTGGCTCACAAACTTGGGCAGAGAGAGGGTGTCACAAAATCACTAAATGATATTCTTGTGTATACCCCCTCCCAAACACACAAGGAACCTCTTAATTCCTTAGTCCCCATCTCTGTTTCTCTAACTGCAAGCCTCATTCTGTTCGATTATATAATCGTCTGAAAGAGAGACTCCAGACAAGTCCTATGTTACACTCTCCAAGTTATATACCTTCTGGTAGAGAGAAAACTCCTGCCTTCAGTATTTATAAATTCCAGGAAAGGACCCTGATTGCCCAGATTGGGCATGAAAATGTCATGTGCCTGCTCTTCTGCTGGGCTGATAGGGTACTTCATTGGCAGCCCCACTGAAATCACATATTGGGAATGGAGGAGAAACAGCTTCTCAAAGGGAAGACAGTAAAGGTGCTGGGATATTTTAACATTTTATTCCCCTTTGTAGTTCAGCAAGAAACTCCCTCTTGCTCTTTTAGGAGGGGGCATAAATTTCTAGTCACTGCATCCTTCTTGACATCTAACCAGGTGTAATCAAGATGATAATTTACTCAATTGAAATTAATAAAGAAGGCCAGCATGTATTCTGCCTATACCTGAGTGGAGTCCTATTCTTTGTGCACTTAAGTTACAGGAATTTACCTACACCTGTTATGTGAAGAAGAAGGAATATAAGTCAGCCTACGCAAAGCTCATCTACTTCTTAGGGAAATATCTTTGGGGCTGGGCTGGGTCTTTGAAGAGAAATTCTTACGATAGTCAGAATTTACTAGAATCTGGAAAGAAGCCATTTTTTCTCATTCGTATCACTTGTCTCCTCTTGTTTATACATTTGATAATCTAAGACATAGGTATTTGTAGGCTTTCTTCTTACTATTGTTGTGTGTTGTGATTTGGAATTAGATCTTCCTTTTCTAGAATGGGTGCACCTTGCTTGTTTGTGTCCAGTGATTTGTAGTAGTAACTTAGCATTGTGTACAGGAAGGTCTCTGGTACTACTCTTTTCCTCCACTTTCTAACATTTGTTGTTCTATGCATATTTCTTAAGTTTTAAATGGTAACTCTTCTCATTTAGCCATTACTGATACAGGAAGAAGAAAAAGATGTTTGGGCTTTTTCATAATGGTAGCTCCAAGCACATTGAGCTGCAGTTACCTAAATATGCCTGTAGTTACCTAAAGATGCCTGTAGTTGAGACAAAACTTGGGGATCAAGTCAGCAGCCCACTCCAGTATATAGTAATGTTGCATCTAATGCAGGTGTCTGTTTTGAAGTTCATGGATAAGTGAAAGTTGAGTACTCTAAAGTATCCCAAGAAGGAGTCGTACCAGAGACTGATGTGATTTTTCAGAAAGCCCAACAGCCAGTTTTTGTCCCATGTTAGAGCAGCATACTGTTTGTTATTTTTAGCACTTATGAACTAGTTTGATTGTGTATGAGACTTGTAAGAATTGAAACTGACCAAAGGGATGGCAGAAATCTGGCGCCTATTTTGTGCTCAGTGTGAAGCATGTACTTATTCAGTAGAAGTCCCTGGCTCTGCATGAATCATTTCTTTTTTCTCTTTCTCTTTACTGAAGATAATAATTAAATTCTTGTAAATTGAATAGATGTGTGGTACGTTTTCATTGTTTTCATGTATGGGCAGAATTAATGTGAAAGAACATGAAACATTCGGTATTAACGGAGTTTGTCATGTTATACATGAGCTAAATGATCATTAAAAAACCTTCTGGGTATTTAAAAAATTTCTCCTAGATACTAAGGATGGGACTTGCACAAGTGGAAGTTTTTTTGGAGTAAAGTGACTAACCATATCTTAGCTTGAATGACCAGAACTGCTGTTTGAGACTCTGGAAGCCAATGGTACAGTGTTGCTTAGCTGGTTATCTAGGCAGGGAAGGATGGCTGGATGAATGGACTGACTAACTACTATGTAATTAGGCATTGGAAATATAATGATGAATAAGGCAGATCTTTGCTCACATGGAACCTGTGGGGGGGGGTAGTTCAGACAATGAAGAAACAGTAGCAGTGTGATTAGTGTGATAAAAGAGAGCAATGTTATGGCTGCATTTAATAGGTAAGAATTTTAGCTGATGCCTGACATATGACCTGTAGTTGTTGACAAGTGTGATTACATAAAAGTAGGACTCAATTATAACTTAGCTTATTATGGCACAAATTGCAGGTAATAAAATAGATGTGCTTAATTTGCAACACAGGTGTTTTTGCTTCTAATTCTTGCGTTAATCAGCAAATATTTACTGAATATCTACAACATAGTATGCAAATCAGTGAGTCTAGTGATGTAGAAATGTTGTCTCAATTTTATTACCTGGTTAGGAGAAAAGTCATAGTTAACTAGGGTAAGTTAACTACTGAATCAAAATGAGGAAAACACCAAGACAGTTTCAAAGAAGACATACCTTCTGGATTTAGAGGCTTGTTAGGGACAGATGAGGTCATGGGAAGATCCAATTTGAACATAGCCCACAAGGAAGGAAGGAAAGAAGAAACTCATAAATGTAGAGAAAAGGAAAGGGAAGGTGAAGCAGCTAGAGCAGGCATGGAAATGGAAGCTATTCTTATAGGATTCTGAGTAAAATAGTGTGTGTAGTTGTAAAGGAAGGAGGAAGTGGGGAGCTCATAGATTCCATCCAGTTCATATGATGTCTGGAATTACAGGCTTAGAATTTGGAATTCTATCTTGTAGGCATTGGACAGCTGTTAAAAATGAAGCTTCTATTTACTAGAGAAAGATGATAGAAAATTAATAGAAGTTAACTCTATTATATTCTTTTCTGTCACAAGATAAACCATAAGACAGCAAAACAAAGAAATAGAAGAGAATACATTTGATCAGGAAGACCAGAGCAAAGCTAATATGTAACATTGTTTCCATGCATGATTTTTTTCATATCTTTCCATCATAATAATTTTTAAAAACTTGATTTCACTATGATGTGACAAGTTTCTCATAATGATACTTTTAGAAGGAAAAGAATGTTGGAAAATTAGGGTACTGGACTTTGAGAATAATTGGGTGTGCTTGTCATGATAGAAAATTGATGAGAGTTCCATGGCAACCTGTCCAACATAGGTCACATTCTAGAGTTTGTACTCAGTTGGTCAGTGTGAAAATGGGATCATTTTTGTTCATGTAGTACTTTTTTTTTTAAGTGATACTTGATTGGGAATAATCTTATTGATTCAGAGGAAATAATCTTGAGAATTATCAAGATGTCCAGTAATCTTATGTGTGAACTGTTATTAGTTTAACAGCATTCTTGGTCAACATAATCCTATGACATACATTTCCTATCAGGTTAATCTGATTTCATTCTAGGAGAGATTAAGAAATAGTTGATGTAATCTACTGTGTCGTCTGCAGCTACTGTCTGGCATGGCATTCCTTTAAGAACTATAAAAACACAAGATCACAGTGACAGTTGGGTGAAGAACTAGTGGTAGAACTCTGTGTCAAGAGGGAGCGATGAGTAGTTTGTTGTCAGCCTTTATGCTAGGCTAGCGTGTAAGTGATGTCTGAAGCAGTGTCAGCCTCAAGTGTATAATATTGTCATATATTAAGCATTTCATCATGGATCTGTGTATGAGAATGAAGAGCTTGCTCAATAAGATGAGAGCAACACCAACCGACAAGGGAGGGGTTAGTATTTCAGAACATTGGAGAGAGATGTGGTCAGGAATGAATTAATTAGAGTTTATTAGTGTATTTGTTTCCTGTTGCAGCCTTAACAAATTACCAGAGTTTAGTGGCTGTAAACAATACAGAGTTATTATTTCACAGCTTTGTAGTTCACAAGTCTGGCACCTGTCTCACTACTATCAAGGTTTCAGGACAGGGTCCTTCTTGAGTTCTAGGAAAGAATCCATTTCCTTCCCTTTTGCACTTCTGTAAGAGGCCTGCATTCTTTGACTACTGGAAAACTTTCCTCCATCCTCCCCTGCACCATGGCATCTCCCTGAACCTGCTTCTGTTGTCACCTTGCTTTTTTGATTTTCTGACACTCTTCTGCCTTTATCTTACACTTTTAATGACCCATGTGATTACAGTTGGCCCACCTGGATAATTCAGAATAATTTTCCATCTGTGAGTCCTAATTTAATCATACTTGCCAACTCCCCTTTGCTTTAAAGTAATATATTCACAAATTCTAGGAATTAAGGCTAGTTTTGTTAGGCATCACCATTCTTCCTACTATGAGTAGGTTCAGGCATAGCCCAATTAATTTAAAAAATTTACAGAAACTTCCCTAGTAGATCTCTTTTTTTAAATGAATCTGAGCATAGTAACTTTTTACTCAGCAGGTCTATTTGAGAAACTTGCTGAAAGGAGTTCAGCAAGAAGAAAGGAATAACAACATGAAGAAAGGAAGAACAACTGGTTAGTGATGAAAGAGAAACTCAGGATAGGGACATATTTGACATCACTAACAAAGTGTAGACTAATGTTGATATGAGAAAAAGCCAAAACAGGATCTCAGAATGTTAGTAGTATAAGACACTTGTCATAATTAATGGTTTTTGTTAAGTGCCTCTGATAACCTTGCTGGAATTCATCCTAATCTTAGAAAAATCCCTATCATTCAACTCAAGAGGAAACATACCTGTCTTCTACACTTATCATTAAATAGACCTTTACGAAAGTACTGAATCTTGTTTTAGTCTTTAACTTTAGAAGAACTCAGAAATCTTAAGGATTATTTTAAATGTGTTACAGTCACCATTCACCCCCCACCCCTACCCCAGCACCAGGGATCGAACTCATGACCTCACACTTGCCAGGCAGGCGCTTAGGCTGCTAAGCTAAATCCCCAGCATTGCCATTTGTTTTTTGTGGGAACCTTGCAAGGTAGGTAGTTGAATTCCTCAGAGTTAAGTCTCTAAATTGTTAAAAAAAAAAAAAAAGGTGTGATGAAGGAAAAGTATGTTGCCCACACAGCCAAACTGCCAGAAGGGTATGGCCAAACTAACTTCTTGGAAGACTAGAACCTGGGGCTTAAATAATATCAGTATTTTCTTTCCTGTCTCCCGCTTCCTCTTCCTTCTCCTTTGTCTATTTTATAGAAAACCCTGAAAATGGCGCTTTCTGCTCAGTTCCATTTCAGTGAATCCGGGTGGAAGATTCTAGCTATATCACATAATCCCTTTTACTAGAGGATTTTTGATTGGCAGCCTTCACAAGAAGCATTGCTGTGAAGGATCCCTTCCCAGAGCAAGAGGTGCAATTCTGAGCAAACAGCGTAAATATCCACAGTATTTCAATTTCAGATGTAGAAATAAAGCGATTCAGAAAGGGTAACCAAACTGACCAAAGTCACCAACAGGAGCTGATAAAACAGATTCAAATCTATTTCAGTGGACTCTTTACCTACCTACCTACCTACCTTCCTTCCTTCCTTCCTTTCTCTCTCTTGTACGGGATCAAACTCACAACCTCGACCTTGCCAGGCAGGCGCTTGTGCCACTGAGCTATATCCTTGGCCCTGGCTTTTCTTTGCACTTTGAAGTGAAGGTTGGAAATGGAGTAGGGTAGCATGGCAGCGAGAATTTTTTTTCTCCAGGGAATGCTTGACAGTTCAAATTGGTGTTTATAGAGCTGCTTTTGGAACCTCTTAACTCCAGAGAAGATATTAAAAAAAATTGGTTCCATTTCTGAGTTAGTTTGAAAAGACTGATGAAGTACGACACATTTTAGATTATTAAATTATTTAAAGGTTTCTAAGTATGGCCTTTTCTACTATTTAAAACATAGAAGAATAAGAATCACTGTCCTCAGAAACCATTGAATATGAGTTGGATTATTCGTGTTTGTAAATATTTTTAAAATAATTATAGCAATTTTTGCCTAGTAGTACAAATAATAGTGAAAGACTATTAAAAAGTAATTTTTCATGAGCCAGTTGTCTTTTTTGAAGAAAGGAATATAAATGCTCCTATTTCTACTGCTTTTGGCTCATCGCAAAGGAGTAGTAGTACATTTAGCACCTGCTGTTGGAAAGATACTTTCAATTGTTGCCAGGTACAGTGTGTTCTCAGTGATGTTTTATAGGAATATATTTGATAGTATGCATTTTATAGGACAGAAAATTAGGGTCTGTTTCCTGTGCTATGCAAAAGAAACTAGTCTGTGTCGGTAATGTACCAAATGTGCTAGAAAAGTTTGAGTTCACATGTCTTATACATAATAGTTATTCTTTTCTTTTCATGTGATAAAAGTGAAACACTGAAAGAAGTAAAACTAATTGCAGGTACTGAAAAATGAGTTCCCATGAATTATGTTAGTTTTAGGCATATTGCTTAAAAACATCTAATCTCAGTTTGCTTTTAGTAATTAAGTAAGCCCAATGGCTCAGCCTTTTCTTTTTTTTGAGGCAGGGTCTGCTTTGTAGTTCAGCCTGGCCTTGAACTCACTTATGTAGCCCAGGGTGGGCTACATAACTTACGGCAGTCCTCTTGCCTCAGCCTCCCACATGCTGGGATTATAGGCGTGTGCCACCACACTCAGCCATTTCTTTTCTTTCAGGTCATTAAATAACAGTAGTAAGAAAAGCTCACTGTGGGGCTGAGGGTTCATGGTAGCAGTGGTGTTTGTACCCCTGAGGTCAGTGTGTGGTTTGAAAAACCTTCACACTGAGTATTGGGTTGTGTGGTACAGTAGTCCTCGCTTGAGACCCCTGGTTGATGTCTGAAACTGCCAGTAGTACCAAGCCGTGTGCAGTTGACTGTCGGGATCTGTGTGTGATTGGTTTCAAGATCCTCTGATAAGGGGCGGGTGATTTAGCTCAGTGGCATAAGCGCCTGCCTGGCGAACATGAGGTCATGAGTTCGATTCCCGGTACCAAAAAAAAAATCGTCTGATAATACCAAATTCTTCAGACATTTAAGTCCTTTATATAAAATAGCATAATCAGGGCCGGGGGATTTAGCTCAGTGGCCTAAAAGCCTGCCTGTCAAGAGCAAGGTTGTGAGTTTGATCCCTGGTGCCACCAAAAAAAAAAAAAACAAAAAAACAAACAAAAAAAACACTACATTTAATTATAGGGCCAAGGATCTAGCTCAGTGGCCTAAGCACCTGCCTGGCAAGTGCAAGGTTGTGAGTTCAATCCCCGGTGCTGCGAAAAAAAAAAAATAGCATAATCTTTGCATATAACCTTTTTCACATTCTTATGTGTGTTTAAATTATCTCCAGATTGCTTGCAATGACTAACACAATGTAAATACTTTGTAAATAGTTATGGTGTATTGCTTAGGAAATAATGACAAAATGAAAGAGTCTGTATATATGTTCAGCGCAGATGTAGTTTTTTTGAGTCTTTTCTTTTTTGGTATTGCATATCGAATTTAGGACTTTGCACTTGCCAGGCAGGTGCTATGCCTCTGAGCTATATCCTTGGTTCCTTTTTGAGTATTTTCTCTGTGGTTGGTTGATTTGGTGGATGTGGGACCCCCTGATATGGAGGGCCAACTCTATACAGTGTTTTTAAAAATAAATTCATGATAAAGTTTAATATATACGTTAGGTACGCTATGAGGGTGATAATGATAAAGTGGAACAGCTAGGAAAATATACTATAAGAAAAGTTATGAGATATCTTACTGTACTATACTTAACCCTTCTTAGAATGATGTGATTTGATACAGTGCTTACATGGTGAGGTGAAATATGACTAATTCGTCATCTTTTTTTTTTTTTTTTTTGGTACCTGGGATTGAACTCACGACCTTGCATTTGCCAGGCAGGCACTTATGCCACTGAGCTAAATCCCAGGCAATTTATCACATTTTTGCCATTTGAAATTTGACAGTAAAATACCACAAGTTTCTTTTTCATTTTTCACTATTTAACAGGTAAAAGGTTTGTTCTTACTATGAATCTTAGTAACCTTGGCATATGATTTTTTTCTTGCCTTATTAAGTCAAGAACTTTCACCTTTTCACTTAAAGGAAATACTCTGTGGCTTCTTTTTCACGTCTCCTAATGTCCAAGACCACTCTTGCACTTTGGGGCCATCGCGGGGTGAAGTGTGGGTTATTCGAATGGAAGCACCGCAGTGCCATGGTAGGTAGCTGATGAGATCGCCAGCTAGTCAGTGACCGGTGGGCAGGCGGCGTATTCAACATGGACACCCTGGACAGGGGTGAGTCACCTTCCCAGTGGGATGGAGAATGATACCAGGTGTCATCACACTACCCAGAACAGAGCACAGGCTAAAAGTTATGAATTCTTTATTTCTGGAATCTTTCATTGTATGTTTTTGGATCACGGTTGACCTCTAGTAACTGAAACCATGGAAAAAATACTATACTACAGAAAACACCTACTCTAGGAAGAAAATGACTTTATTTTTATTATCAGTGTTCTTATGACATTGTTTCTGTTTTCATATCTTTAAATTATTCTGAAAGCAAAGTAGATTTTTAAGAAATTGGGCACTTGTAGCCTTACTGAAACACTTACCTAAAAACATTAAAAATGTATAAGAATTTTAAAAATATGTATTTTTAGTTTCTTAGAAATAAGTTTTACAAGTATATCAAATTATTTGATTTTTGGTATAACAGCGTTCTCTTTAGAGCTGTGAAATATATAAAAATATAATTTCTAGGTTTTTCAGTATTTCATTTTTCTCTGAAAATGTCTGTTTCCTTGTAATTAGTTTTCTTTTAGAAATCACTGAAAGTTATTTTATCTGCAGGCCATTATTCTCTCTTTTAATAGATCTGAACCCTTAGGTTAACTAATTACCTATTGTTGTCAAAACTAATCTCCTAAGGCATTTGTGGCTCCAAGGGAGTGCCAGCTACAAAGCTGTTGTATATACTCACTTCCAGGGGAACTAGAGAGCTAGCCTGAGGTTTGGGAAGGTAGGGAAGGATCTTTTGGCACCAGTTTACCCTCATGTTGTTAGGTACAGAAATCTTGCTGGAAACAAGTCTAGTGGCCAAGCCTGTGTTTCACGATTGTCATTATTAGCAAACAGTATAGATACAAAGAGTATCGATTTCCCTTTTCTGTGACCAGATAACCAAGTAAGTTTGTCTAACCAAGTAAGTTTTGGAATGTCCAGTGGACAAAAGGAAATCTAAATGATTTCTTCTTTTTCTTTCTCTGTTTCTCTCTTTTTTTAAAGCGATCATCATTCAGATCATTATGATCTAAGGCCAAAAACAAGACAGTCAAACACGTGCTTGGATTGATTGAATACAGTTATTAAAAGCAAATATGGACGATGAACCAGATCATGACAATGTGGAACAGAATCTCTGTGTCAAGACTACTACCGAAGAAGAACTGAATAAGTCTTTCAATCTAGAAGCTTCACTTTCAAAATTCTCTTACATAGATCTGGACAAGGAACTGGAGTTCAGAAATGATTTGGTAAAATTTCAGCTTTTGTCGAGTGATGATTTCTTAACTGACATTTTGGTTTTAGTGTAGTTTATGGTCCAAACACTCTCAGCCTATTATTTTTGTATGGATTAGTAGGAGCCTATGTACAGTTTTATGAGATGCTGTCATTCTTCCTTTGTGTAGTCCATTATGGTTTATGGAACACTTTGATTCACAGCACTTAGAATACTGTGATAATCCATTTTATAGTTGAAGATACTGGGTACAACTATGTTAAATGACTTCTCAAGGTCAGAGAGCTAGTGGTAGATTTAGAATTCTTATCTTGCACAGCAACTTTTTCTCCAATGGTTAAATACTATATTAATGAGTTTCTGTAACTATATTAACAAATTATTTGACCTAATTATCTCACTATAATTTGTGAAATAACTAAGAAATGTGATGTCAGACTTTGGCATATCACTTATGACTTAGTTTTAAACTTAGGAGATAAAAAAAAGAGCCGGGAGAGGTGGCGCCCTCCTGTAATCCCAGCACTTGGGAGGCTGAGG
>RJWT010048996.1:0-11064 GCA_004365215.1 Cuniculus paca
GTAACAAGTGAACGTTTAGAGTACATAGCTTGATGTACATTTGCATAGATGTGTGCACAGACATGTATACCATGATCCCAAACATTCCGAGTTTTAAGTGCTAGTTATTTTTGGAAGATGTTTCTTTAGCCTTAAAGGAAACAACGTTGACTCTTTCAAGCTCAAATTAGTCCAAGAAAGAGAAAGCTGTCCCCAGTGCTACCAATAGCATGAGGAGCACAGCCCCCTCAGCTGAGTGAACACAGGCCTCGGCCCCACCAGCTCCCCTCTGGAGGATGCCAGAGTGGGAACCCCACAGTGCTCCTGACATGGGCCGCCAACTTCCGCAGCCTCACTGGGAATGCAACCTTGGTAGCACAGAGACAGAGGAATCAGTGTGGCTGCCGAAAGTGCAGTCAACCCTTCCTATGCCTGCGACGTTAATTTAGAGAGCCATGGCCCTCTTTTCCGAGAGAAGAGTTCACATGGATCTTAGTTCATAAAAATTTTTTAAAAAGTGTTTCAAAACACGCTAAGAGTTTAGTCCCCCCCACCCCCAGCAGAATTCTTAGAACAGCATTGGCTCTCAGCTAGATAAATTTTGCCCCTAGGAGACATTTGGCAAGGTCACAACAGGTGAGAGGCGGATGCTACCAGCATCTAGTGAATGAAGGCCAGGGATGCTACTGAATGTCCTGCAAGGCACAGGACAGCCCACTGTGACAAATTATCTCACCCAATGTCAACAGCATCAAGGCTGAGAAACCCTGGTTGGGGCAATGAAGGAAATTATTCAGACTATTTTTGCTGAAGCGACCCACATTACTGATCCCTGGCTTTACTCCCCATGATCTGCAGAGCGAAAGGAATTCTTTGACTGTTCAGCACATCTTGATTATATTCACCTACCAGTGAGAGTGCAGCTCGAAGTCGTCGAGGAAAGGGAGCTGCCGCCTGCATGTCAGCTCCAGCCTGTTCTTAGTGACTTCCAGTGTGGGTTCTCTGGAAGCAGCTAGAGATGTAGTCTGAAGTACGCGATGTGAAGGAATCAGGGATCGGAGACCAGCACCTGCAAAGAGAA
The DNA here is from genome assembly GCA_004365215.1 of Cuniculus paca. Taxonomy (NCBI): domain Eukaryota; kingdom Metazoa; phylum Chordata; class Mammalia; order Rodentia; family Cuniculidae; genus Cuniculus; species Cuniculus paca. The sequence goes on from RJWT010048996.1 coordinate 1,061, forward strand.
AGGAGAAGACACAGGCTTGGACAGAGGGAGAAGACAAAAGTGTTTCACAACTCTGCTAAACCTCAGGCAACCTGGAGGTGAGCTCAGGAGCCAGTATTTCCCATCAGAATTGTCCAGCAGTGATCTGGAACAGCTGGGTCTCTATAACCTCCTTCTCCTTGTCACCCACCTGGCTCAACCACAAGGGGAAACGTGCTGGGTGCAGTTTGGACATGCCAGGCAGCTATGCTGACCTCCTAGGTGCTACCAGCTGGACTGTGGGCCACCTGTATTCCCTGCAGGTGCAGAGCAAGTCTGTCTTTGCAAGGGAATCTGCTTTGCACATCTCCATGAGTACTGCAGGCTGCTGCAGGCAGCAAAAAGGTGTGCTTCAGCTGTCAGCAATGCGTGTCACAGACCATGTGCAGAACTTCAGTATCTGTGCCAGAGATTTGGCAACTCTGCATTAGAAACAGGACCAATTTGGAAGACCTATAATGGCAATACCCTGGTAATACCTGAAAATCAACCGGGTCTGGAGGAAGCCAAAATGCATGGAAGTCAGTGAGGATGGAACCTTCCTGCTATCTAGCTAACTGACTACTGGACTGGGTGGAAAGTGAGAGTATCTTCCTGTTATGGTTTATATATAAGTAGCCCCCCACAAGCCTCATGTAGTCATGGAAGTGGCTGAATCTGGCACTTGATTCATTGCCTAGTGCTGGGTTTAGCACTGGGAGTAGTGATGGGATTATTGGTATGAGTGCTGCACCCATCCAGGGGTGGAGCCTGCATACTATATAAGGGAGGGAAGAAGACATGTTTTTGGGTCTCTCTCTCTCTCTCTCTCCTGCTGCTCTTCTATCCTGTTTTGCTCCTGCCACTTGTGAGCTGCCATGAACAGCTACCCCCTCAGCCACATCACCCTGCTTTGGAGCCACCTGCATATGAACTGAAACCTCCAAACTGTAAGAAATCAACCTTTCCTTCCCGAATTTTGGGTGTTGGGTATTTTGTCTCAGCAACAAAAGAAAAGTAACCAAAACACTTCCTGTATTTATTCCACATTTGCTTACTCAGTTCTGGCTATGAGCCAAGCATGGAGCTTCACAGTAGAACATGGCAGAGAAGAATGAGACATAGTAAAGGGTGAGTTCAGCCCTAATGCTGTCAACCTGTTGTGCCCTTACCTGGTGTGCTTGACTTTATCCAGTGATGACTGTGCCATAGGCCCAGTCTCCACAGCCCTTGATAGAAGAGCCTAGTATTACAATGAGGAGTCTTGCAAACTTCTAACTCTCTCCACCAATCCTCCCCTACTGGACATTGAAAGTCAGGAAGAAGAGGACTCACCAGTCTGTGTACATTATTTCTATGTATTTGATTAAAGTAATCCAAATCCATCTGGGAAGGAATGAATGTGGGGGCAAAGAAGCCCTTGAGGATCCATCAGATTGTGTGAGGAGCTCTTTAGTAATAGTACTGGTGACTGTGCCTATTCCTATAACAAATATGTTAATGACTTTCTTCAATGGGTTAGGTGTCTTCCTAATCATTTTATCTAAATTAACTAGAGATCTACATATTGATTTTTTTTGTTTGGTTGAGGGTTTTTTTGTTGTTCATTTGTTTGTTTGTTTGTTTTGAGACAGGGTCTCACTATGTAGTTCAGGCTGGCCTTGAACTTACTATGTTGCCCAGGCTGGCCTCAAACTCAGTTCTATCCTCCTGCCTCAGCCTCCAGAGTGCTGGGATTATAGGCACGTGCCACCACATCCAGCTACATGTTGAAAAAGAATGGAAGTGAGAAAGAACTCAATTGATTGACTTTATCCTGAAACCTTACCTACAATTAGATAGATTTATATCTTTTAAAATACTGCAAAATGTAAACTAAAGAACTGATTGAACTTAATGCCCACCACAATAAATGCAAACTAAGTATGTTTTCAGGAAATAGTTTGTCTGGAGTGGACGACTAACAAAACGTGACGCCGTTCCATTCCTAGGCAACCTAGTCCAAAAACGGTCATTTTGCCTTTTCCAATGGAAGGTGACTCAGGTATTGGAGATGCCAGAGAGTGGTGCTGGGGAAGGATGGGGCAGCGCTGAGAATGGAAGCTGCTCAGCACACATCCGTGACGGCAGAAACTTCCATACCAACGGATGAACCTAGCGGGTCCACAGAAGCTCCTTCGTGAGGAGAAATAGCATGCTTTTCTTTTTTAATTCTTTAGCACATATTTCACAGGATCAATTAGATTTTTATTTTGCTTCAATAAAAGAATTCTAACATAATGATTGCTCCACAAAGCAAGTCCTTGACTTGTGAGTAGTGATTCTCCCATCCTGAAGACATGCACAAAGACCCAGTATCAGCACGGGAATATGGTAGGGAATACTTGTCTCATTCAGTCTATGAGACAAGGATCCAGCTAGGCGTATTCCAAAGGCAACAAACCAATTAAGAAGTGTTGGGCCCTTCTCCTGGGTAGGGTATTGTGAGACGGAGTTGATGGTATATCACACAGCTCCAGTCTTTAAACAATACTTAGTCCAAAATCACTCAAAACCCAGGACCTCCAACTCTATCTTAATGAAATTCTTATCAGAGCTCTCTTTCTTTCCTTTCAAATATTTTCTTTGGCCTTAAATTTATAATCACACTTGCTTGTATGTGTTTGTAATATATAGACAGAAATACAGAAAGAGCTCGCCTTACCTTCCTTTCTGGTGTAAGTTAGCCTGTTGTTACATCAGAGACCAGCACCTGACCAGCCTAGGGGTGCCACAGTCTAGGGGTGCTTGGAGGAGGCTGACACAGGCTGGCCTCATCAGCAGTTGGGCTACCCTTGGTTCCACACACGGCTGCAGGTTGGCTGGGGCTGCACTCCAGCCTGGGATCAGCTAGGACAACTCCAGGGCACGGGGAAAGACCAGATGAAGGGCCTGGAAGACTGCCAAGACTGTATTTTCTCCCCTCAGAACCAGAAGAGACCCTGAGGACCTGCACACAAGCTCCTGTGTATGAAAGGGGATGCTCACACTGGCAGGTGATGCTGGCAGGACCTTCCCTCTGCCCCAGAAAGACAGGACATTAGCCCATAAAGGAATACTGTGTCCCATGCTCCCCAAGACACAGAGGCGCTGACAGGAGCACAGCTCCTCTGCTCCCAGGACTGAGAAGCCAAGGGCAGCCTCACTTTCAGAGCAGATCCTAGGGCCCGGCCGTGGGCCAGTCAGCTCATGTTATGGGGTTAGCGGGGCTTCTGCTCTGGCCTCGGAAAGCTCCTTACCAGCCCTACCTCCACCTCAGCGCAGGTAGGCAAAAGCGAAGCCCAAGGGAACCAGAACAGGTAGCCAGAAGTCTGAAGGAGAAAATGTAGCATCTTCAGAATAAATGTCTATTGAAATGAAGCTCCTAGAAGAGGCAGACCACAACTTCAGCAAACACAGACGCAAGAGAACTTAGATTCACATTAATGTGCCCCTGCACACAATACCACCACGCCTGTGTGTGCACACACACCCCTTCCTAAGAATGTGACTTCTTTCTTCCTGCAGCACTGGGGATTGAACCCAGGGCCCTCACACTGAGCTATAGCCTCAGCTATTTATTTATTTATTTAATTTTTGAAACAGAGTGTTATGGTTTGTGTCTGGATGTCCCCCCAAATCCTTATGCAATCATGGGGGTTGGCTTCAAGAGTTTGTGATTGATTCATGGTCCAGTGCTGGGATTATGGGTGTGAGTGCTACGCCCACCCTAGGGTGGGTAGCCTACATGCAATGTAAGAGAGGGGAAGAGTCTTCTTTCCTGCTTCCCCTGCCTGGCTTTTTTGGTCTTGTTGCTTTTGCTGTCTTCTGCAGCTGTGAACGATTGCCCCTGTGTCATCCCACCCTGCCTTGGAGCCAACTGGTTATGGACTGAAACTTCCACAAACTGTGAGCTAAATAAACCTTTCCTTCTTTACTTTTGGATATCAGGTATTTTGTCTCAGCAACAGGGGAAAAGTAACCAAGACACAGGACTAAGTCGCTAAATTTCCCTGCCTGGATTCTAATTTTCAATTTTCCCGCCTCAGCCTCCCAACTCCCTTGGGGTTACAGGCATGTGCCATCTTGGTCAGCCCTATAAATCTGATGTTAAAAACTTTTTTAAAAATCAGTAAATGAGGCAAAACTGAAGATAATCATTGGTGAGACTGTCACTCATTAGTGACCCAGAAGATTGAATAAAAGAAATCTCTGAAATAGAATATCAAAAATTTATAGGTTAAAAACTAAAATAGAAAAGATAAGAGATGTGCCAACTAAATCCTGGAGATCTAACAATCAGTTTTATCTGGATTTAGCCACATGGAAGAGCAAAGATAGTTACAGAAACTGAGGGGAAAAAATATGCCGTATAGTAGACTTTTATCCAGGTTCAACTTGCTTTGAAAGAAGACCTTCAGACCTCACGAAATTTCAGAACTCTAAGAATGAAGTATTTTTAAGAGAAAATAATGTTCCTATTTAGCACAATCAGAAACATCTCTACTTACCTTATTAAAATTTAAATATGTGTAAAAGTTTAGAAAATTCAACATTTGTGAAACTATGAAAGGAACAGGAAAATTCTCTTTCATCCTTTCATTTCCCTGCCCCAGAATTTCTCTAAAAAGATAATCCCTCCTAATAGCTCCCTGGATTTCTTACTTTCCTCTAAAGATTATGCACATGCCAACACACACATTATTTATACTAATACAAATTCTGTAGTTTGCCAACCTTATGACTTAGTAGAGCTTTCATATCAATAATATGCCTAATTCTTTTGCCACCCCATACATTCCATAATATAGACAGTATTTGATTTTCCAGCAATCTCTCATCAAGGAACACTTTGATTTTATCAAGTTGTTTTTCTCTTACAATGTTATTACCATGGGCCACCTACACATAAATAAATCCTTCAGGTGTGCGATTAGCATATCTCTGTGGCAATTTCAAGTTCTCAAATTGCCAAGTCAAAGACATTTTCAATTTTATTACTTAAATCCTTGAAAAATTCCTGACACAAAGCAGGCATTCCATGAAACTAAAATTTTCACATTGTCTATTACGAAGATTGCATTGATTTAATTCAAATAGGGAAGCCTTTCTAAATCACTGTAGTGGATTGAAAGGGGATTCACAAAAAGATATGGCCATGTCCTAACTACCTGAATCTACAAACATGATTATTTGGGGAAAAACCAGTTGCAGATGTGATTAAGGATCTTGTGAAGGTCAATCGGATGGACCAGAAATCCAAAGACAAATATCCTTATAAGAATGAAGCAAAATAGGTGAGCTGGGTGGAGAACCAAGAAGCCAAACTGTGCCCTTCCATGAGCCAGCAGTAGCCATGGGGGCCAGGAGGAGAACTGAGAAGCCAACCCGCACCTTCCCGTGAGCCAGCTATTCACACGCAGAAAATCGAATTCAGATCCATATCTCTCATCATGTACTAAACTAAAATCAAAACGGACCAAAGAGCTAAATATTAAAGCAGAAATACTAACCACGAGAAGATAAGATAGGTAAAACCCTTGAAGACAAGGCATAGGCAAGAACTTTTTAAACAGAATCCCAATTCCACAAGAAATAACATCAAGAATCAATAGACGGAATCATAGCAAATTAAAAAGCTTCTGTACAACAAAGGAAACAACCGAAATAGTGAAGAGACAACCTACAGAATGGAATAAATTTTTGCCAGCTATTTCTCAAAGGACTAATGTCTAGAATATATAATGAACTAGAAAAAGTAAACCCCATAAAAAATAAATGACTCAATCAAAATGGGCAAGTGGAATGAATAAACACTTCTCTGAGGAAGTATGTTCAACATCTCTGGTCATTAGAGAAATGCAGATTAAAACAACACAAGATTCTATCTTACTGCAGGAAAAATGGCCATCATCAAGACATCAAATAACAAATGCTGGCAGGGCTGCAGGGGGAAAGGAACTCTTCTACACCATTGGTGAGAAGGTAAACTAGTGCAGCCACTATGGAAATCAGCATGGAGAGCCCTCAAAAAACTGAAACTATAAATTCCATTTGACCCAACTATTCCTTTCTAGGTGTCTTCCCCACAAAGTTAAAGACGTCACATTTTAGTGACACATGTATATCCATGTTCACAGCAGCACAACTCATGATAACTGAATCTTAGAAGCAGCCTTCATGTCCATCAAAAAATAAGTGGATAAAGAAAATGGGGGAATTGGTTTTTGTTTTTTGTTTTCAGACAGAGATTGGCTATGTAGTCCAGGCTGGCCTTGAGCTCACTATGTAGCCCAGGCTGGCTTTGAACTCTCAGCGATCCTCCTATCTCAGCCTTCCAAGTACTAGGATAATAGGCGTGCACCACCATGCCCAGTTTAAAATGTGGTATTTATACACAGTGGACTATTACTCTGCCATGAAGAAAGATAAACTTGAATCATAAGGATGACAAGGGACACAACTGGGACCATAATGTTAAGTGAAATAAATAAGACACACAGTTTAAATGGTTTCTCTAGTATGGAAAACCCAAAGTATAAAGAAATTAAAAAGTAAAATAAAAGATAGATAGATAGATAGATAGACAGACACCTAGACACATACACAGATAATAGGAAACAAGAAGATAGACCTTTTGCAAAAGGGAATGGGACCAAGAGATGGAGGGAGGAGGAAAGAGAAGAAGAAAAAGGGATGAGAAAAGAATTCAGATGTGCTATGTGCATGTATCAACTTCCCATAAGGAATGTAATCATCATGTACTGCAAATGTGTACCAATAAAAATAAAAATTTAATTTAAAAAACAGAAAAACAGCGAGGCAGAGAGAAATGTGGCAGGCACATTAAGAAGAAAGAGTTGTTGTAGCTGGGTGTGGTGGCTCACGCCTGTAATCCCAGCACTCGGGAGCCTGAGACAGGCGGATCATTGTGAGTTCGAGACCAGCCTGAGCTACAAAGTGAGCTCAAGGCCAGCCTGAACGGCATAGTGAGACCCTGTCTCAAAAACATCAGTGCTGGGGATTTAGCTCAGCGGCCTAAGTGCCTGCCCGGCAAACGCAAGGTCGTGAGTTCAATCCCCAGTGCTGCAAAAAAAAAAAAAAAAAAAAAAAAAGAAGAAAGGGTTGTGCAGATGGGGGAGAGATTAGGATACAGCAGCCAGAGGCTGAGAGAGGCAAGACTCGGGCCTCCCCTCCACCTCCAGAGGGCACAAGATCTCAGCACCCCAGCCTGGGACCTGAGAATAAAGTGCCATTGTTTGTGGTAATCTGTCACAGCAGCCTCAGGAAACTAACATGATCATTACCAGAGAATTGGAGCTTTTCAATACAACACAGATGAGTATGTGGGGTTTAGAGGTGATCCCTCCCTGGGACAGCCCTGTTACTCCCTCCCAAGCCATCCCCAGGGGCATCTCCACTTAAATGTCTTTTCTGGCCATGTTCAATGCAGAGATCTAACGCAACCAAATGAGTGGAAACTCGCATTTGTGGTGAAAACAAACTCCAACTTGTTAGGGTGGTTTTTTTGTTTGTTTGTTTGTTTTGGTTTTGCCACACGCAAATCAAATACAAATTGACCCAAGGCAGACTTTGAAAAGAAAATTTTTAAGCGCCTTCTCTCTTGAACACTCGGGTGTTGGCAAATGAAGACTCATACATATACCTAGATCCACCAAATCATAGTTGATCCAGAGGAAGCTTTCCTGAAGAGAAGATGGCAAGTGCTTCCCCAGTCTTTGGTCTTCCGCCTGGTAGAGAACTAACTCGCCACCTGGACAAAGGCACGATGCCCCTTCCACCCACATTAGGAAGCTCCTTGCCAGCAATCTCAGCTTAGCTTGGCCCAGGCCCTTGCAATGACCCTGCTGTCTCCCTGCATCGCAAACACTGCTCACTCAGCCACCAACTTTGACCCAATCAAACCAATCCTATTTTATATTTTAACACAACTTGCAGGTTGGAAAGCTCGGTCAAGTGTAGAATCTCGGTTGTTTCATATTGCTTTTCACACACACACACACACACACACACACACACGCACAAAACTAAGAAATACACCAATGGTGACTGTTTGCATTTTCTAGAAGAAAAACTGAACTTCAGAAAATACATGACTCATCTAAAGCCCAGATTTAAATCCTCTGTGCCTTCTACCTAATGCCTCCTGAAGACACACTCAAGTCGATATAAATTTAAAATGACCCTGTTTATTGTCAGATGCTTGTAGTCAAGGGAAGATCTGGTGTCCTGAGGCCAAAAAGAAATCGTTTCAGTGTCTTTGCACAAAGGGAGATGAATATCAGAGCATTTCTTGTCATTCAGGCCCCTGGTATCTTCTGATGTAAAGATTCATTCAGTGCTCATGGCGTATTTTACTCTGGATAAGATTTGTTTAAAAAATATCCCACACTCCATTTTGGACTAAATGTGGACTTAGCTCCTCCCACCAACAGCACCAGGGTCTCCTGTAGCCCAGGATCCAGGATAGCCCAGGAAAGAGGCTGGAAAACAAATCGTATGCATTGCAGACTTATTTGTCTAGGCACGTACGTCTCAGAAACCTTGCTTCTGACCTCCCCTTGGCAAGTCATTAATAAGTAAAGTTTCAGGTGATCATTCTCCACAGAGCTGTAAAAAGACAAGATCAATGACACTTTGGAGAACTGCTGGAAAATTTTTAGAAACCAAAAAGCTATTTTCTAAAGATAATTCATTTCCATTCTGTGGGTCCTGGTAGAATAAGCAATCCAAATTAAAGGCAGAAGACGAGTCGTGTGTTCAAATGCATTTATTCACCAAACAAGCATGGAGTCTCCACTCCGCACCAAGCTCATGCTGGGCTGATAACAGCGAGCGCAGGAAAGTCTCTGATCTAAGAAAGCACACAGAGACTCACAGGCCACCGCACCAGGTACCCTCCACCGGAACTCTGAGCTGAAAGATTACACACAGCGCTACAAACACAGACAAAGCAGCTGACCTGCACAGCTGAGCTTTGATTTTTAGATCATGCAATAGAAACTACCCGCAAGTGTCACAGACGGAATCCAGAAACACTGGACACGCTCTCCTCACACAGGAACTGCGAGAGATGTCAGTTCTTCAGAAGGAAGAGCCTCCGGGACGGAGCATGTGTTTGTTGAGGCCTCCTTGTGGTGGGTGGGGGGCTTCTTCCACTTTCTGGCCCCTGTTCTGCTGTTGTATTCATACACATTCCCAGACACTGAGAGAGAAAACAGACAGGTGAGTTACAGTCGCACAAAGTGTTTATTGAGCATTTGCTATATAGCTGTCAAGTGCCAAGTTTGTCTTCTCAAGTCTTGCTCTCTCCTAGAGAAAAACTAGAAGCAAAACCAAGCAGCACGTAGTTTCACATGCATTAAAAATCATCCTCTACAGAATTTGTTTGCAGGAAGGAACAGTGCTGTATCATGACTGTGATAGCAGTCATACTGTAGGTTAAATGTCATAGAACAATAAATAGAGATACATTTTATGGTACTGGAGATTGAAACCAGGGCCTTTGTACTGAGCTAATCCTTAACGTTTTTTTAATCTTTTATTTTGAGTTGCCCAGAGTGGGCTCAAACTTAAAATGCTCCTGTCTCAGCCTCCCAGAGTGCTGAGATTACAGGTATTTGCCACCATGCCTGTTTCAGAGACTTTTAAGTGAAATCTGTGGTCTAGTAAGTTCTATTGTGCAGATGTCACTTTCTTGGTTTAGGCAGTGTATGACAGTTAGGAGAGATGTTACCTTTAGGAGAAGCTTGTTGATAAATGGATACATCATAGCTCTCTACTACTTTTGGTAATTTTTTTGTGAATCTGTAATAATTTTTAAAGCAAAAGTTTAAAAGAAAAAATAATATATCAAACTGTCCCCGCCATGCACACCCTCAAAGAGACTGTCCTCTAATTATGTGAGGTTTTATAAACCTCCGTAGAATAATAAAATGAAACTAATATACGAGAGAAAAGGAATACGG
>RJWT010048997.1:0-11073 GCA_004365215.1 Cuniculus paca
AAAAAAAAAAAAAGTATAAGAATCAGATGCTTTTGATGAGCAAAAGGGTACACAGCAACTTTCCACCCTCATAATCAAGGCCCTTGAGTAATGATTGTTAAATACAGATGCAACTTTTAACCTTGGAAAAGAATATAACTTTACTAACAACACATTAACGGATACTCCCCTAAGAAGAACAAGTTAAAGCAAGAAACAGAATTAAATGAATCCATTGTATGACCACGTATGTATGGGCATATCTATAGGAAAAGCATGTACACAAAAATATTAGATGCTAAATACATCAAAATCATGATTGTTTTAGGGGAAAGGAGAAACGGAAGGGAAGAGATTATATGTATATAGACGTACATATATACGTCTATATACATATATATAGATACACACAAGATAGATAACTATACTACTAATCTCCGTAAGTTTGTCAGTAAGTTTGTGCTTTCATTATTTGATTCCTTGATCATTTTTAATGCCTAAATCTTGTAATCTGAACAACTACTTCTAAGATAATTATGTAATATATTAACTAGTGTTAATTTACTTTTTTTTTTAATTCTGTATCGTTTGTTTTTTCTTTGCTTCATTTTCAAAATAAAAAAAAAATTTTAAAAAGGTGGTAGTAACTCCAAAAAAACAAAACGAAATCATGGCAGTTCAAAACAACACGTTCAAGCCAGACGTGGTGGCTCACACCTGTAATCCCAGCACTCGGGAGGCTGAGACAGGAGGATTGTTGTGAGTTCGAGACCAGCCTGGGCTACAAAGTGAGCTCAAGGCCAGCCTGAACAGCATAGTGAGGCCCTGTCTCAAAAACACAAGGGCTGGGGATTTAGCTCATTGGCCTAAGTGCCTGCCTGGCAAGCACAAGGTCATGAGAGTTCAATCCCCGGTGCTGCAAAGACAAAAAACAACAACAAAAAAAACCCCACGAAACAAAACAATATGTTCAAAGATTTGATTTTTATCTTTATATTTCAGATGTCATAAAAATGTGTTTATAATTCATAAGCATATGAAATTAACATTTCCTAAGGAACTACTAAAAATAAAATTACTTTATTTATGATGATTAAAGGAGAAATAACGCATGCAGGAATAACAACTTCTGAAGTACCTGATAGTTACCACCATTGGGATTATAAAAGATTCAGATTCACAAGACAGCACCCAAGCCTAGACTACCCTCCACTCCAACAGACCATGACCACTGGGGCCAGTGGAAGGGGGAGGTCACAAGACAGGGCAGACAGCCTGTTCACCCCTTTGTTTCCCATTCAGCCTACTCCCCAAGCAGGAAGGCAAAAGGATGGAGGCAGAGAAGGTCTAGGAGTGAACAGACAAGTTCAAGGCACAAAAGCTGGCCCCCGTGTGCCTCAAGGTTCAGGAGATGGTGAAGACCAAACCCAAGGCAAAGGAATATGCACACAGCAGGTAGGTTCCCCAACCTCTGCCTCAGCCCTTGTCTAGCAACTCTGCTACAAGCATGCTCCATTAGTGTCCAACTGTTTATAACTAGCAAGTGTTTGAAAACCAACGGACTTCTCTAACTACTATAGCTGTTAGCACAAGGTTGTTTTTAACGCTACACTGTTACGACGCCTGACTGTAGGGTTTAGCTTTTCTTCTTTAAAATGCAAATCAATAAATGGCTCTCAAGTGAAACTCTGAATGTCTTAACTTTCCCAAGAAAGTTCTGTCAGTATTCTACAAGTATACTGCGTTACAGCTTGAGAGATTTCTTAGCTCATCTCCTACAGATGCTGCTGTTCTGCAGAGAAAATGCCTTCATTCCTATGGGATGCTATCCTTTCTAATCAAAAGAATTCTTCCTAATAAAACCTCTCTCCTGAGAGCCACCAACACTAACCTAGTGTTACTTCTTTTTTTTTCTTGGTCCTGAGGATTTTAACTTAGGACCTTCCTTGTACATTCTAGGCAAGGACAGTAGCACTGAACTACATCCCTACCCCTTTTTTATTTGAGATACAATCTTGATAGGTTGTTCCAGCTGGCCTTGAACTTTCAATTGCTATGCCTCAGCCTCCTGAGTAGCTGAGATTACAGGTATACATCGCTATGTCAAGCTCCTACTGCTATTTCTTTAACTACAAAAACACAATGGTTTTATGAAAAAGTACCCTGAATCCCATGGTATAATACATCAACTTAGGGACAAAACATCTGAGTTTTTGTCTGTCCATTTCCCTAATTCTCTCTCTCTCTCTCTCTGTTTATTTATTTATTTATTTACTTACTACTTGCTAGGCAGGTGCTGTCCCTGCTGAGCTATATTCCTGGCCCTCATATACAGGTTTTTAAAGCAAATATTTTCTCTATGTTTCTCTTTAAGGAATCTTGGGGAGGTACCTTAGGAAAAGAATTTCATTTTAGTAAAAAGAATGGGTGTGAACGCCACTGCAATTATTAGCGAGGATAGTCACTAATTTATTAGACAGAATCTTCAGTACCCTCTGAACCTTAAGAGATAATATCTTCCAAATTTAGGGTAGAGTTGAGGACTACATACCATATAAAAAGTATAAACAAATTTACAGCACATATTACGTATTCACTTTGTGATCTCCCCACCTCATCATTTGCATTAGTGCCTAGAACTTCTCTAAAACCAGACCCAATATAGTTTTGAGGGCAGGGCAAATATGCTATTTTAGTTCCTCCTCCTTTGTGAAGTAAGTGCCTATGAGAATTCTAGATGAGGGTTTTTCAGGCTCAGCACTTGTTGACATTTAGTGTTAGACAGCTCTGTCCCCTGTCCCGATGTCTCTGTCCTGGTGGGCTGCCTGACTGTAGAGTGTTCAGCAGCATACCTGGCCTCTCTCTGCTAGGTGCCAGCAGCCATCCCTTCAACTGTGATAAGCAACCTTGGGCCCCTTGGGGGCCTAAATCACCCCCATTGACATCATTGTATTAGGCTAACTTTACCTCCTTCTGAAAGGTACTTCCTAAAAACGACAATGGTCAGAAAGACAGTGTCTGGCTAACTTGATCTAAAGAAGGAAAACCTACTCAGGAAGAATAAAACACCAGAGATCATGCAATGAAGACAAAGCAACTTGGCAGGTGTCTGCTACAGAAGGGAGCAGGACCAAACAGATTACCATAATGTAAAGACTACAGTGACCTAGAAGAAATCTAGGTTTTTGAATATTAAGTACTACCTTCACTTTTATGCTATTTAATTTTTTTAACTATAAAAGGAATTACTTTTTTAATAGACAGGGAAACTCACTGAATTTCTGAGAAAAAAATTTGTTTTACTTTCTCCAGTCATTTCCTAGTTTTTCAATTATAAAATACCCTTCCTAGCTGGACAAGGTAGTGCACACCTGTACAAGGTAATAACACCAATTACTTGGAAGCCTATGGCAGGAGAATCTCAAGTTTGAGGCCAGTCTGGGCAACACAGCAAATCCCTACCTATCTCTCAAAATAAAGGGGCTGGGGAAGTAGCTCAGAGTTCCTTGGACTCAATCCTCTGCACTATTAAAATAAAAAAATAAACAGAATGACTTTTTCCTGCTGCTAAACTAGGTACCCTGCTAACTTCCTGAAAGAGCATTTTAACTAAAAACAAAACATGGCTCTTGTGGGGTGGGGAGTCCCTTACCATCTGCTGGTACTTGTTCACATTCTCCTGCAGGGTGTTGAGTAGGAAACTGAAGATACTCTCCATGTTCTGGGTTAAGGTTTGCTGGATATCCCTTCTTCTTTGAGAGGGAAGAGTCTGAAAGGTCACTACATCTTCTGCTAGGCGCAAAAGGATGAACATCACCAGTTCTGTCTGTGTTTCCTGCACAACAGAAACAAGCTAGCAGATGTTAGTCTGGAGTGCTTTGTTCATCATAGGACATCCGATGCTATGTCCTGCTGACAGAGCAGCAGCCGACACCACCAGGAAGTAAGTCCCAGGGTCTGCCTAAGAACAAGCCCTCCGTACCCCTTGCCTGGACAGCGTGTCCAGCTCCACCAGCATGTCGCGCCAATGCTGCGGCCACTCTCGCTTGATTATCTCTACCACGATTCGAGACAGACCATCTTTAATATGGTTCTCCTCTTCCAAAATGTTCATGGTTCCCTGAAAAAGAACAAGGATGTAAAGGAGTCTGCAGGAATGAATTCCAAGTGGAAAACCTGGGCTATAGGGTATACAAAATTCATCGGCAAGCCCGTTTTAAAACTAAAAGCCACAAACTTGTTCTCCCTGTCTGAAATACCTGTCCTGCCCACAAACCAATCACTCTACTCAAGCTTAAATGAGGGTTGCATCACTGATGAAATAGCTGTCACACAGAGCTAAGAAAACATCACTGCTCTTTACAAACCAGAGACGCTTTCATATTGCTTCATGTTTTTATGTTTGTTTCTTTTTCGACAGGGTTTCACTATGCATTTTAGGTTGAACTTACTCTGAAGCCCAGGCTGGCCATGAACTTGCAGTGATCGTTCTACCTCAGCCTTGAGTGCTGGGATTACAGGCTTGTGCCATCCTGCTTGGTTTATTTTTTTTTAAAGGCGGCCAAGGTGGCTGGGCATGGTGGCTCATGCCTGTAATCCCAGCACTCGGGAGGCTGAAACAGGAGGATGTTGTGAGTTCTAGACCAGCCTGGGCTACAAAGTGAGCTCAAGGCCAGCCTGAATGGCATAGCGAGACCCTGTCTCAAAAAGACAAGGGCCGGGGATCTAGCTCAGTGGCCTAAGCACCTGCCTGGCAAGCACGAGGTCACGAGTTCAATTGCCAGTGCCTCAAAAAAAAAAAAAGAAGGCCATGGTAGAGGAGTCTAAAAACTATACATTGAGAGGCTGATAAAATGGGAGGGTATGGAGGGGCAACTGACTATTTTATTAATAACTCTAATATGAGAGAATATTAAAAAAATACTAAGTTCTCTTATGAAGTGTGATATCAAGACTAATGAGTCACAGTCTCCACAGAACTAGCAAAACAGAAGTCCTAGTTGGCCAAGTTAATTCATATTTTTGAAGCAAGTATTTTTTCCTATTAACAGGATGAAAGGGGTAGGGATTTCCACATTTTGTGCCCTTTGTTAAATAAAAGAAAGAAAAAGACTGTGGACTTGAAACATTTAAAGTCACATTCAAATACTTTAAACAAATTCACTCTGTATTTCTTTTGTTACTAGTGTCACATGACAGTTTGGTCTGGCTAACAGGTAGCAGTGTGGGTTAGTGTTTCAATCTAATTTAGATCGCAGAATTTTACTCATTCACTTGCTGAAAATGTTTAACCTCTGCCCTCTAAGATTTTAAAAACAAAAGTCCACCCACCAGGTAACCATTTAAATCTAATAAGAGAAATGAGATGAATTATGATCTGTTGCTATAGTTTTTTTTCCTTTTTTTTTCTTGAAGGCAAAAGCAATCATTCTGCTGCCTGGCCTAGGACAACTAGTAAATTTTTACCCCAACAGTACAAGGAAACCTAAGTCCCCAGTCATTCCATCCTTACGCTGGCAATCAGCTCCATGACACTGTTCTTCAGGAAGACCTTCTCCAGGCGAGACATACTGTTCCACCGGAACCTGTCACCCAAATGCAAAAAGCAACAGAACCACGTCAGATGTCTTTTCTTCACAAGAGAATAGCTTTGATTCCTGCACTTGATTACATTGGCAACTTCTTTAAGAAATTGTTTTTTTGGGCTGGGGATCTAGCTCAGCGGTCTAAGCGCCTGCCCGGCAAGCACAAGGTCGTGAGTTCAATCCCCAGGGCCGCAAAAAAAAAAAAAAAAAGAAAAAAGAAATTGTTTTTTTGATTTTGCACCCTTTGGAGAATGGGTAGAAAAATGCATGGGAAAAGGTTTTAAATGTGCTGCAAGTCTACTAATTAGAACCCGCAAAGGATTTGTGCCACAAATCAGCTTTTCTCTCAAGTTCTTACTAATAGGCCAAAAGTAACTGTACATCCAGGATGACTCTAGAACTACAGTTGCTTTTCAGAAAATCTCAATCTTTTGGGAGGTAGTACAGGGTCAGGGATGCTGGAGATTGAACCCACAGCCTTTGCACTAAGCTCATCCTTAGCCCTTTTTAAACTTGAGACAGGGTTTCACTAAATCACTCAGTTGCCCAGGCTAGCTTTAAACTTTTGAAGTCCCTGCTTTGGCCTCCCAGACAGCAGAGGTTATAGGTGTGTACCACCATACCTGGCTAGAAAATATAAATCTTGATACTACTCTCTTTCTGTACTGTTTCATAGCTATAGTAATCTTCCAGAAAAACTTTGGGGAAATCTTAAAATCTGACTGTTCTGAAAGGTGTTGAGGTAAAAAGACTGAAGTTAGGAGTTTTCAGTTATTTTCATAAAAGCCTGCTGTCCATATGCCATTCAGGGAAGACCCACATTCAAACAGAAAAAGAAAGGCATGGTGCCTAATCAGAGATTTGTTTACCTCCACACTGGATTTCTCCAGTGAGGCCATGTGAGCTGCAGAGCATAGTAAGAGCTCAAAACACCAGACAAGTAAGAGTAGCAGCTGTCAGTTAAGATTTTTGAATGCACAGAAAAGTTCAAACTCATGAATGAGCACGCAAATGAACATGCACATTACATAAGAAATAAAGATTTGTGCTCTCACGGCCTACAGTGATCAAATCCAAAAGTTCCTTACTTGACAACATGTTCCAGTATCTGAAGACCAAAATGTCTGACGATGGCAATTTGTGTTTTCTCAGCCAGCCTCAAGCCACAGTGGACACAGATAGGGCACTTTTCCTTAAACTCTTCACAAAACTGAAAGAATCAAAGTTAGTATTTCCTTTGGGGAGCTAAGAGGGAGGGAGTAAAAAAAAACTTAGCTGCAAACCCTAGATCAACATTATGCAAGTAAACAATTGATAAATGTTTCTTCCACTTTGATGGTATATTTGCCACGCTGTGGCCACCAGTAGTAGCTTTACTATCACTGAAAAAAAATAATTTGACCTAAAGGAGTAAAAAACTAAGAAATACATCTCCTAAGTATATAGTGGTAGAATAACAATTCCTGGGGTTTGCTTTAAAAACTTGAGGTGGGAGATAGAACAAAGTATTAAAAGCTATATAACATGACAGGTATATGTGTGCCCACTAGATCACTGTAGAATTCTATACTTTTGTGCCTATTTTTTAAATAGGCTTTGAGAGAGGGTCTCATTTTGCAGTGCGGGCTAACCTTGAACTTAGACCCAGGCTGGCCTCAAAGTCACAACAATCCTCCTGCCTCTGCCCTTCCAGTACTGGCATTACAGGCGTGTGCCACCACAATCAGCTAAATATTTTATAATTAAAAAAAACAGAATTCAGTTATTTGATTCCAAGTTCTGTGGCACAGTAAAGTTGCCTCCAAGTGGCAACTAAAGTTACATCACGTAAAATACACAGGAGGAGCACCTACAGACTTTGTTTAAAGGGGATTACGTCGATTTTAGTAGCATCCCCATTAGCATTCGATTCCCAAACTACCACACTTGAGTCAGTCGGCGGATTAAAGCACCCCGACTCAAGAAAACTACTTTCAGGAAACCAAAGTGCCCTTGAGAAAATGCAAAGCAAGTGGTAGCAGTTCATTTTTGCATGACACAGCCTATGAATATCACACACTTAGAAAACAAGAAGGGTGTGCGATTAGCCCAGAAGGTGGCCCAACCACCTATGCATTAGGTAAGGATGTCCAGACGGGCATGGGGGCGGGGCTGGAGGTTGGGTAGGACGGTTAAGAAGGCATGCGGGTGTTCACAGCGGGGAGGACCCTGAAGAACCAAGCTGGCACTGGGGGCGGGATCTGCACGTGCGCCCTCCCGGGGGGGGGGGCTAGGTAAGTGGGGCTCGCGGGCTGAAAATCGGCGCAGATCTCGGCCGAAGGGTCGCGGGGAGGGGGAAGGGCGGCGGGAAGCGGCCGAGGGGCCTGGCAGCGTCTGGGGCGAAGGGCGGGGGCAGAGCGCGGATGGCGGCGCGGGGAGGCCCAGGCTTGGCGGGATCCGGGCCGCGCGGACGGGGCCCCAGAGGGCAAAGGGCGGCCGGACCCGAGGCGTCGGGACCCCAGCTACCTTGAGGGCTTCCAGCCGGTAGCGCTGGGTGGAGCTGGGGTCCATCATGACCGTCACCGCTTTCACCAGCTGCTCGCACAGCGCGTTCACTTGATCCATCGCCATGGCAGGCACCACGTGCCGGGAGCGCACGGCACGGCAGACTCAGCAGCACGAAGCACCGACGCCTCACTCGGCGGGACTACACGTTGGAACCGGGCCGCGGCGGGCTGGTGGTAGGGAGCGGGAGGAGGAGCGCGAGCCGCAGGAGCTGGAGCCGGGAAGAACCCGGCGCTGCGCACGCGCCCGACCCGCCACTGCGCACGCGCGCACGGAAGTGGCGACTCCGTTGTGAGGGTCCTGCTTGGTGGGCGGAGCGAGAGGCGGAAAGGCCATTGTGCGCAGGCGCGTCAACGGTCACTTGTGTCGCGCGCTCTGTCTGACATCAGTGTGAGCGGCGCTGGCTCACCCGGCGACTTCCCGGCGGCGCGGTCCCTAGGATGCTCGCGGGATTCTCCGTCTTGGAAGGGAACGAATCTCTCACGACTATTGCCCCGCCCCCGGAAGGGTGAGGAGACATAGACACCTTTTCCTGCAGTGATCCTGAGCCTTGCGTCCGTCGTCGGCAGCTTGGTCAGGTGTGTGTCGCCTCGGTAAGGAAATCGAGAGGCGTCCCGTGTCGCTGCCTGGAGTCTCCTTATTGGCTGCTGGTTTTATGAAATAGAATGAGAGGTGATACTCTGGGCCGAAAGTGAGAACATGCTGATCACAGAGAGGAGATCTTGAGATTTTTCTGGTTAAAAAAAAAAAACAAACAAAATATTTCCCTGTGGTTCTTAAAGCTTTCTCTGGCCGCGCACTTATTTTCCTTCGCGAGTTCCTGCCCTCTCGGCTCCATACTTGTTTTGTGCAGATTGGGATAAATAGGAGTATTTAAAGGTGAAGAATTGCAATCTTTAAAGACTTGTGCATGTTTCATGTTTTGTCAAAACGTAAGAACTCAAGGTGGTGTAGTCCTTATCCGGAAGGAGGGTCTTGGCAGAAAGCATGTTTGTTCATTATCGTTATAAAACTTGTCTTCTCCGGTAAATACGTAGACCGAAGCCTCTGTGGCTTATCATGTTCGCATATCTGTTTTTGTGATGGGGGGTGGTGCACAAGCTCTTGCTGTGTAATCCGGGCTTGTCTCCACTCGAAATCCTCCAGCCTCAGGCTTCTGGGTGCTGGGATCACCCACATCTGGCTCTCATTTTGTGATTTTTTTTGGCGGGGAGGGTACCTAGTAAAATGTTTGCTACTAAGTTACTGCTTCTTATTTCACTTTTGGTGTAACTTTCTTTATCCTAGGGAAGAGATACTTAAAGGAAAAAGGATTTCTGACATAGTTTTAAATTATGTTTAAAGTATCTGCTTGTTTTAGGTGAGTGGTCAATAGGAATTCCCAGGAATAAATGTCTTGACTACTCTTGATTTTCTTAATTATTTGTCTTTTCCCTATTAATCTTCCAGCTTTGTGGGTGCATGACAGTTTTTTTCATGGTAACTTAGTTTTTGAAAAACTTTTTGAAGAATACAGTTGGGTGCTCACTCAAGTGTATAACCTGTGTTTCTCATATTTAAATCATGAATTGCTGGTGTTTTCATATCATATTTAATTTAGGAGTTCCTAAATTCTGCTGTATATTGGATTTGCGTAAAGAGTCTTACAAATCATGACAGCCATGTCACATCTATACCAATTAAATGAGGATGTCTGGGGTGGAAGTCAGCAATGTTATTTAAAGTTTCCTGGATGATTCCAGTATGTAGCAAATGTTTTATATTTCTTTCAGATTACTAATAATTTTAGTTTTTTTATTTTTTTATTTTTTTTTGCGGCACCGGGGATTGAACTCACGACCTTGCGCTTGCCGGGCAGGCGCTTAGACCACTGAGCTAGATCCCCAGCCCCTCAGATTACTAATAATGTTAAGTAACAGTCAGTATGCAGTCTCAAATGTGTAAGGTTTTTCCAATGTACCATTCATACTATGCATACCTTTATGTCTACAGGCCACCCATAAAGAACCTTTTCCTTATGTGTTCAAATATTTACATAAACAGAAAATAACAGTTGTTACAAAGTAATTGTTATAGGCATCCACTCACAATTGCTTAGTGATTGAAAGTTTGAAGAGTAACAGGATAGTTACATAGTCTCAAAGTGTTCTTTCTGAAGATATTTATTAGTAACAAAAGGAAAAATAGTAACTTTTACACTGAGAAGCCTGGCAAACACCATTTTAACTAATTGATTATGGTTAACATTGTATTGACATAAATCCTTCCCCCATATGATAAAATGAAAGCATTATTTCTATATCATTGCCAAAAATGCATAGCCTTAGCCTAATACTGAGAAAATGTGAAGCAATAACAAAAAGACATTGTCAAAATAACTGATCAGTACTCATCAAAAATGAGTACTGGGCTGGAACAGAGCTGGGGTTGTAGTTCAGTGACAGTACACTTACCTACAGATAGCAAGCACAAAGCCTGGGGTTCAGTCTCCCACACTGCTTCTACCCTCACGTATCAAGGTCATGAAAATGAAGGAAAGTAGGAAGGGTCACAGATCAGAAGAGACTAAGGAGACATCCTACATTAGAATGTAGACTAGAGAAACACAATCATGGAAAAACCAGTGAAATCCCAATAAGCTTGTAGTTGAAAATTTGCAAATGCTCAGGTCCCATATAAAATGACATAGTGAGCCAGGAGTAGTGGTGCATGCTTGCAATCCCAGTACTTGGGAGGCTGAGGCAAGAGGCAAGAGGATCACCACAACTTTGAAGCCAGCATGGGCTACATATTGAGTTCGAGGTCAGCCTGACCAGATCTGCATAGTGAGAACCTGTCTCAAAAAAAAAAAAAAAAAAGACGGTGGTTTTTGATTATAAAATTGTGTTACACCCCCCCAGGACCTTTTTTTTTTTTTTTTTTTTTTTTTGGTGGTACTGGGGATAAAACCCAGAACTTTGAAAAT
>RJWT010048998.1:0-11051 GCA_004365215.1 Cuniculus paca
TTTTTTTTTTTCTGAATCATACTATCATAAATGTGGTAACATTATATCCAGGTAAACCTAGAGTATCCTTTTGTCTAAAAATAGAAACTTGATAATTACATACTTCTGAAAATATTAATTACGAAGAAGAAAATCTTAAAACTTCACTCGTTGCCCTAGTTTTACTATTTCTGTTTAATTAACCTAAACAGTTTAACCTAGTTTGACTTTATTTTTTTAATAACAAAACAATTTGCCCTCCATGTACTTGTTTTCCACATACCAAATTAACTCTCGATTGGTTCTGCTACATTCTATCATCCCAAATACTCGAGATATTTTAACTTCTTCTGAGTTCATATATATGACATGTACAAAAAAGCCTATCTCCAATAGGTTTGCTATTAATACTTGTCTTTACTCACTCGAAATATTTAATCTGAAGGTACAGAAAAGTAAAAAGGAACAGAACAAATGAGATAAACAGAAAACAAAATATAAGATGTAGATAAAAACATGTTTTTACCAAGAATACCTGTAAATGACCTGTCAAGTTCTCATGAACTCTCCCAGGAACCACCACTCTTCCTCTTCCTGTAAGTGGCCTGAGGTGA
Organism: Cuniculus paca; assembly: GCA_004365215.1. NCBI lineage: Eukaryota > Metazoa > Chordata > Mammalia > Rodentia > Cuniculidae > Cuniculus > Cuniculus paca. The sequence continues at coordinate 594 of RJWT010048998.1, forward strand.
CTTGTGAAAATGGTTCACTACTCTCTTGACCCAGAAAATCCCACAAAATCATGCAAATCAAGAGGCTCAAATCTTCGTGTTCACTTTAAGAACACCTGTGAAACTGCCCAGGCTAAGGCCAAAAGGCCTGCAAGTATCTGAAGGACGTCACATCAAAGAAACAGTGTGTGCCATTCTGGTGTTAGAATGGTGGAGTTGATAGGTGAGCCCAGGCCAAACGGGGGCTGGACCCATGGTCGGTGGCCCAAAAAGAGTGCTGAATTTTCGCTGCACGTGCTTAAAAATGCAGAGAGTCACGCTGAACTGAAGGGTTTAGATGTAGACTCTCTGGTCATTGAACACATCCAGGTGAACAAAGCACCCAAGAGGCACCGCGCTGCACACACAGAGCTCATGGCTGGATTAACCCATCCATGAGCTCCTCCTGCCACACTGAGATGATCCTCACTGAAAAGGAGCAAACTGTTCCTAAACCAGAGGAGGAAGTTACATAGAAGAAAAGGATAACCCAGAAGAAACTGAAGAAACAAAAACTTACGGCAAGGGAATAAATTAAGCGTAAAGTAAATGCAAATAAAAGTTTAAAAAGAAAAATAAATGACCTAAACACTTCAATTAAAAGGCACAGATTGTAGAAGTGTTTTATACATTTGGTGTACAAGTCATTTATTCAGATAAATATACTGGAATTATACTGGGACTTTACCTTCTCCCACATTACAGTTTGGTTTTTCATTTTATTTTGATGAAAATATTTTAACTGGTTTTTTGGGGGTCTTTTTGGTGCCAGGCATCGAACTCATGACCTCATGGCTTGCCAGGCAGGCACTCATGTCACTAAGCTAAATCCCTGGCTCCTATTTTAACTCTTTTGGACAACATTTTAAAAATAGTATCAAACATACAAAAATGTTTCATGTATAGTATAAAGAATTATTTTCTTTCTGAACCATCTGAGGTAAGAATTGCCCACCTGATGCCACACCATCCCTGAATATTTCAGTGCATATGTCCTGTAAACAGGACAGAGCCTACAGACCACAACAGAACCTATAAAATCAGGAATTTAACACTAGTCTGCCCCTTTCATACAACTGTCATGATGCATTTAAGTTTCACTAACTGTACTGACAATGTGTAACAAAAGGATCCAACTCAATGTCACATATGGTACTTGGTTGTCTTAGTCTGAAAGTTTTCAGTGTTTCCTTTAACTTTTGTGACTCTGAAACCTGTCATAATTATAACCCAGTTTTTTAAATACATCTATCAACTTGTGTGTGTCTTAAATTTCTTATGATTAAACTGTTTCCATGTGCCTAATACATTTTCATAATACTTCATGAACAATTCATCCCATCCCCATTGGCTTATACTGTCTCGATGTGGTACGCTATATACAGAAAATTTTCACGTCTGGGTGTTCTTCTAGGCTACCTATCCCCACTCCACTTTTCTGTTTAAACATCACACTGTTTTTAATCATTATAGCTTCATATTCTTAACTGTGCTCTATACCATAGTTATCACTCTCTTAAAACACTTTCATAATCTCTTAGGTTACCAAAACTACTTTTTATCTACTCTTACCCCTCCAATCTCACTATCAACCTACAATCAACAACAAAAAGTTTTCATGAAAACCCACCCATATATCATCTTTCTCAAATCTCCCAAAGAATTAACCCCACCTTTCCACTGACCATAGAATTCAATTCAAATCTCTATAATACTTAAAACACACAGCACTAAAACTACCTACCTACATGCTTGTCTCCTTCAGTATGCCGTCAATTATTCAAAGTGTAGGAAACATGTTTTAACAATATATTGTCTAAATGTAGCACAGAAACTAGCAAGTAATAACAGATTGGAAGATGGTAAAGAAAACTCCTTAAACGTTTTTGAAAGCAGGACTCCATTCTGCAGATGCTAGAAGCTACAGTATTATCTCTCCAAGTAGATAGATGTTAAGTGTATCTGAAAAATTAAAGCATATATACCTTCAAAGTCTTGATCATAGTTGGATCAGTTGACCTAACATAGAAACTCTTCAGATAAGGTTCAAACATGCCCTAGACAAGAAAAAGAAGTATGTAAATATATTTACCATACATTTGTTTGCTTCTTAAATTATGTAAGCACAATGTACATACCTTTCTTTGAATTGACATAGTTGCTATATTTTGTAGGACAATATACTGTACCTCCCTAGAAATTAAAAGAGAAATGTCACTGCTGATATGGTTTAAATTGAGAATGACCACAAAGGCTTCGTACACTCGTAAGTGGGACTTTCGGAAGGTGACTGAATTATGGGGGTGCTACACTGACCTGCTGTAGGGAGCGGGGGCCTGATAGCAGGAGGCAGGTTACTGAGGGCTGCTCTGGAAAGACATATCTTCCCCTCCTCAGCTTCTCCCCTCCCTCTCTGCTTCCTAGCCTCTGTGACATGAGGCACGACTCTCTGCCCAGGCCCTTCTACCATGCACTTGCTGCCTTGGAGCCAGCCAACTATGAACTGAAACCATGAGACAAAATAAACTTCTCCTCCCTTAAGTCACAGGAGTCAGGTATTATGTTCCAGTAATAAAAAAGTGACTGAGACAATAGGGTATACTTTTCAAGGCAGTATTTTTGAGTAAATAATACAGTAATGAAAAAGAATGAAGGCACATCAATCTGGGTTGGAAGTTGTATTCTTTCAGGGCTTGAAATACTTCACTCTAAGCTCGTCTTGACTTGAGGATTTGGGCTGAGAAGTCTGCCGTGATTCTAATGGGCTTTCCCTGATAGGTGAGTTGTGTCTTTTCTCTAACAGCTTTTAGCATTCTGTTTTAATGCTGAATTTCTGGGATCTTAATTATTATATGTCTGGGTGTAGATTTATTTTGATTATGACTGTTTGGCATTCTGTATGTCTTACTTATTTGTATAAAATAATAAAAAATAAAAAAGTGAAAGAGTAATAAGATCTAAAATGTATAATAGATACTGTAATAATGAAAGGGAAAGAAGGTGCTCAAAAGGAAAGAACAACTGGGACAGGGGAAAGGAGAAAAGGAAGAAAGGAACAGATTATATGTATGTAGGTATACATATATAAATGTATGTATGCATATGTATGCAAGATAGATAACTATACTACTAATGTCTGTTAGTTCATCAAAAAGAAGTTTGTGCTGTCATTGTTTGCTTGATCATTTTTTGTGCCTACATCCTGTAACCCAAACAACTAGTTCTAAGATAACAATATGCAATATATTAACCAGCGTTAATTTCCTACTTTTTTTTTTAATTCTGTATCATTTCTATCCTTTTTTTTAAATCAAAAATATATAAAAAAAAAGAATGAGCAAAAAGTTTCACAGTGAATGAAACTCTTAAATATATTAGTGAAAGCTTTTACTAAACCATATTTATACCTTCTTTCTAGTGCATTTTTCCTGTAAGGTAACAAATTAGGGGTGATTCATCCTGAGGGAAGACTTAAAACCAATTTTGTGACTGAGGCTGAAAGATTGCCAACTTTAAGTATTACCTGGAGAGATTAGGGAGACTTTGTCTCAAAATGAAACATTAAGAGGCAGCCCTCCAGTACCACCACACGAACAAACAACTCCCCACTCAGTTTTGTAATATTGTATTTCTAAAATAAAAAGTCAATACTGCAGCTGTTTTAAATACATGTGAAGAAAGTATTCTTCAGGTCAATAAAAACCCAACAATACTGTTAATGTAAGTCGGATTTAAAAGCTCATTTTTTTCACTCAACCTGGCCCAGAGTGAAGGTCAGGTTAAATGAGTACTCATATTATTTTAAAATCGAATAAATTTGGTATTCAGTTTCACATGAAAGACTTAAGTACTCTGAAATACAGAAAACATCACAAACAACAAAAATCTGAACGGAAGGAGACAAGTGATGGGGATTAATCCCAGTCTTGAGTATGTTGAACAAGTGCTCTAACACTGAGCTACACCTCAACCCCAAAACTGCACTTCAACTTGAAATTACAAGCCACAGTGCTACAGTCTGGGTCCGAAATGTGCTCCAAAGTCTTGCATATTGAAGCCCTGGTCCCCAGTGCAGCAACGTTCAGACTGGTTCACGACAGTGCTGACCTCATCGATGGATTATGGGTTCACAATGTGATGTCTGTTCAGAGGCAACCAACACTCAGGAGACAGGGCCCAACTGCTTCTTGCACTTTGCTTCCTAGTTGCCCTGAGGTGTGCAGCTTTGCCCTGTGGCATAGCCACCACCAAAGAGTTCTGTCTCCCCACTGCCCACAGCAATGGGGCAGTTTCACTATGCAGTGAAACTGCTGGAACCTTGAGCCAAAATTAGCCTTTCGTCCTTTAAATTGATTTTCTCAGGAGTTCTGTTAAAGCAACAAAAAACTGACTAATATACATAGGAACTCAATAAGTCATTTGAGTTGTTGAGATGAACCACTAACTTATAAGGATTTAAAATTGAAAGTGGCATGCTCTATCTACAAGAAACCAAAAAGTACATAATTCTTTAAAACAAGTAGCAACTGTAACAGGTTTTTTGAAGAAAAAAAAAAAAAAAACCAGCGCAAACTAAAAAAAAAAAGTAAACCAACTTAATACAAAGTAGTGATTCTGCCATAAACTACATAACTTAATCTATGTATTGTTCTCCATAGAATCAAATATAATACATCAAGTAAGCCAATCTCATAGTATGTCAATATGGCTTTTTCAGGGATTCCAGATAAACTAAAGCTTCAAAACATCATTATGGCCACACCTAGAAACACAGAACACTAATGCTAGGCTACTGGTGACAGTATATACTACATGCCACAAAACATTCTTAATCTCTTTGGGCCTGACGTGTAAAGCTTACGTATTTATTATTGAGGTAAATTTTATGAAAGCTTTTATGATCTGCTAAAGTATCAGATTTTGTTAATAAAATATAATCAGTGCTATGCATTAAACATCTGAAGATAGATTATATTTACTCAAACATTAGTTCTAAAAGAATACAAAAGAAGATACATGTAAAATCATGGCCAACGACCTACCTGTTGCTGCGAAGTAAACGCACTAGCGATTTAGAAATGATGCCAGCTTCCGATTTGGGGGATATGTGCCAATACAGCTGAGCAACTGCCATGACCACCTACAAGATAAAGCACGAAAATAACAGGAATTCTAAATAAATCAGGCACTCCAGTTTCAAATACATTCTCACCCATTACTTCCTTTAAACTCCTACAAGAACCCTAAGTCAATCTTTATAGTGAATTAAAGAAGCTTAATCTCCACCCCACCCCCACCAAAAAAAATTCTTGTTTATCCCCCAAAATGATCTTATTTGGAAGCAGAGTTTAGCAGACATGGTTATTAACATAATGACTGAAATGTGATCGTGCCACATTAGAATGGGAGTGCCGGTATAAAAGACAGACAAAAAGGTAATGTAAAGGTGAAGGCAGTGACTGGAATGATGTGTAAGACCCAAGACATTCCAAGGCCCAAAAGCAAGCGCCAGGAGGCTGCACAAGAGGCACTTTCTCCCCCAGACTCTCCAAAAGGAACAACTCCACTTATACCTTGATTCTGGATTTTAGGTTACTTGAAATGTAACAGAACAAAAACTTCTGTTGTTTTAATCTGGCTGGTTTGTGGCAATTTGTATAGCACTGCCAGGAAACTAACACATCCCCAGAAAAGAAGGCAGATGTGAAACGTTCAAGGTGTGACAGCACAGGGAGAAGCTCGATGTGATGCTTCAATTCCATACTCCTTCTAGTACTGCTACGGCAGCACAGAATGGAAAAAATTTGCCAGCTCTTCCTCAGACAGAGGACTGAGGTCTAGCATATATAAAAGATTCAAAAAAGGAAATCAAAACACAGCCAAAAATGGGCAAGTTAAATGAACAGACATTTCTCAGAACACATCAAAAAAAATGTTCAGCATCCCTGGTCATTACAAAACAAAACAAAACAAAACCAAAACTACAATTTCATTTCACTCCAGAAAGACTGATTATCATCAAGAAATCAGATAGTAACAAATGCTGGCCAGGCTGTGGGGAAAAGGATCCTTTCTACATTGTTGGTGGGAGTGTAAACTGGTATAACCACTATGGAAATCCGTATAGTGACTCCTCAAAAAACTAAAACTAGAAATTTCACTTGACCCAGCTATTGCCCTTCTAGGTATTTTCCCAAAAGTGATACAAGCATACCCATGTTTATAGCAGCACAACTCCTCAAAGCTAATTCTTGGAAGAAGTCTGTAAGTACATCAACAGATAAGTGGATAAAGAAAATGCGGTGTTTATATACAATTACTACTCTGCCATAAAGATAATGTTGAGTCATTTGTAGGAAAATGGGTACACCTTGAGAAAGTAATGTTAACTGAAATAAACAAACTTAAATACTACATGGTTTCTCTTATAAACCCCTCCAAAAAATAACAAAATAAAAGATAGAAAGTAGGGAGACAGATCTTTCTCATATGGGAAGGAGATTAAGAGATGAAGGAGAGAGGGGTTAAAAAGAAGAATACAGATGTGTCGTGTACATGTATCGACTCCTCATAAGAAATGTTATTATTACATATTGGAAATATGTACTAATCAAAAATACCAAAATACACTGGGAAAAAGTAAATTTCCTCTACTTGGTACACAATCAAATCAGCAGGGAACCCAAAGTGCAAATTATATGTTTCATCATTTGAGAACATCAGTATTTGAAATGTAAAGTCAATTTCCAAGACAAACTGAAATTTTTATATATATAATAATGAGTCAATAATAACACACAGTTTTAGGCAGTAAACTACATCTACTGAGCTAAGCTGAAGCACGTTAAACAGAATTTATAACATTATGTGAAACAGTACTTTTGTTATGACTTGGCATGGCTACTGAATAATAATTCGTAAACTACATTATTACACGTAAGATAAAAATTTCTGATAAGTACTAAGATATACGAAGTTCTAAGTTCTAAATTCTCAAGAATCAAAAAACTAAATTTTTAAGAAAATGCTTAACATGATCTGCCAAGCCTAGCTATAACTGCCAGTTAATAGGAAACATGGGGTATAAAAGAATAAATTAAATGACTATAAAAGAAACACATCAGTCAAATCCAGAAAAACTTCGGAGACTTAAAAAAAATAGGACATCCACATACAACACACTAGGTTTTGGTCTGGATAAACCATCTAAAATGGGTAATTGAAGATAAACTGGTGTGAACTGAGATGAAATTACCTTGAAATAGGTGAGGAAGACTGACTAGAAACAAAGGGGGTGAAATAATACTGTGTACAATGTTACTTTTATCTTGGTTTAAAAAATATACAGCCAAGCACGACAGCATATGTCTGTAATGCGTTGGGAAGCTGAGGCAACACTTGGGAAGCTGAGGCAGGACTGTCATAAGTTCGAGACCAGCTTGGGGTACATACTGAGTTCAAAGCCATCTTAAACTACATAGAGACACCCTGTCTCTAAATAAATAAGCAAGTTAATTAATTAATTTACACATATCCACATGTAAATATGCACACATTTAGGCAGACAAAAAAGATCTGGAAAAAAATGTACTAGCGTAATAAGGATGTGATGTTTTTTGGGTTTTTTTTTTTTTCCATTTTTCTAGTATGTAGTTTCTAATTTTCTGCATATATATTCTAAAACACAAAAGATTATTTAAAACACAGATGTCAAAAAATACTTAGGACCCAAATAAAGTTAGTTTTTTGGGGAGGGAGGGGTACCAGGAATTGAACTTACAATCTTGTGCTTCCCAGGGAGACACTTATCCTGCTGAATTATATCCCTGGCACCTAAAGATGATTTTTAATTACTACCAATTTAACTTGGTGAGACATTATTTTTGCTCTATTTTAGTCTCTTAAAAATTCTAGCAATAGATAGAAGAAATACTACCACCAGATCTAGTAAAAATCAGCCATAAAGGGGTAACTGAGCAATATACATGGTTCTTCCACAGGCAAAGATAATCCAGTCAATCAAGAAACAATTTGAGTGTATGTCTTTGGAAAAGCCAATAAACAAAACGACAAGAATGTAAACGAAATCCATTAGGCCAACAAGTACCAAACCAGGTATTCACATCAAAGTCTAATTCTGCATACCTGGAAAAACTGAAAGCTGAAATACATTTAGGCATTATACATACCGCTGCATTCCTGCTCTGAAGCAAAGGCTTTGTGTTTCTGATTAAGAGTCTGTGGTCTGGATCCATGGTGTAGGGTTTCTTCCTTCTATCAGTCTTTTCCTTCTGTTCATCATCAGATTCATAGAAACTCTTTTCATTGTGCTCTAGACCATCATTCTGCAAGAGAAAAACCCAATATCAACATTAGTTCAGATCTTGAACAGCCCAAATACTACAGTCAAAGAAAATGTTGGTTTAGATATTTGCAGTATCATTTTCTTTTCGGGGCAATTTAAAAATACTATACAACCTACATGGGATAAAGACCTTGATTTTTCTCATGTTATAACACAGTAACCACCGTTTCATGCTACAGATACTTCTACTATGTTACATAACAAATCAGTAACTATTAAATTCCTACAGAAATACCCAAGGTTATTCAAAGGGAATTAGATTCTAAAAAGACCTATGAGAATAATTGAAAACTGAAAACTATTTCCATAATTGTCAGTAACTCTATAACTAGATCAAAGAGGAGGAGAAAGTAGACCTTCCTTTGAACAGTTACACAAAAGAAATTATAATAAAGCTTGACAGGTAAAAACCAGCGATTAAGTCAGTCCCTAAATTGCCAGGAAAAGCCTCCATTTGGGACATATGACCCATAGGAATTGATTCTAAGTTTTTGTTCTGAACAGGGTATTATTTTTGCCATCAGGCATTCACTTAGTCCCAAAACGCACCAGCAAAAAGCACACATAGGACCGGGGATTTAGCTCAACGGCATAAGCTCCTGCTTGGCAAGCACGAGGTCATGAGTTCGATCCCAGGTACCAAAAACAAAAACAAAAACAAAAACAAAAACAAAAACAAAAGCACACATAGAGTGTAATGTCTGTGCGTAATCTGACAGGTATGTCAAACCTGCAGCCTGCTTTTTCATCTCTCTTTTTTAAATATTATAACCAAAATAAAAAACAAAGGAAGTTTTGTTACCTATGTACATTAACTATATTAAGACTGTATGTGGCCAGAGATAATTCTTCACTAAAAAAAGCGGGGGGGTGATGGGGGGAGCCACAGGTTGGACACTGCTTTAGGGGCAGTTTTTGTTAGCAAGAATCTGAAAGATACAGCAGCTTCTTTCCTCTTCCTTGACTCCTGCAGCTTCAATATCAAAAGTCACCTAAGGTGCATAAATATTAAAATAAAATTCCAGAAATTAAGTTCTAAGTTTTGAACTGTGTGTCATTCCTAATAGCAAAATGAAACTGTGCACCATCCAGTTCTGCCTGGCAGGTCCAGTACACCCTGCAGGTCACAGTCACCGAGGGGCCATCCCACTTACCAGACCAACTGTCATAGTACTGCACGCTACCTATGTTCAAGTAACCTTTATTTTACTTCATCACAGCACCAAGGTACAAGAATAGTGATACTGGCAATTCAGATATGATAGAGAGAATTCATAAAAGGTTTCCATCAAGTGAAAAGGTCAAAGTTCTCAATTGAGTAAGCAAAGAAAAATAATTTTATGCTGAGTGCCAAGAACTAGTTAAGTTACTGTTACACTCTTACTACCCTAATTTATAATTAAACTGCACCATATGTGTACATATAAGAAAGAGCATGGCGGAGTTCCAGTGCTATTTGCAGTTTCGGGCATGCACAGGGTCCCAGTACACATCCCCCTGGGATAATAATGAGGGACTGCTAAATAGCATGGATAAACTGAACAAAGGGAATGAGTCATATCCCAGGCTGGACAGAGGAGAGTAAGCGACTTCGTCACATTACATAAAACAATCTACAATTTAGAACTTAGAAATTCTTTCTTGAATTTTCCATTTCATACTTTCAGACTACTGAGTCGCTGAAATGTCAAAAAATGAAATCATGGCTGAGGGGAGACTACTGTTATACTCTAATTCTAGGAAGATGGGGCAGATGTGCTTTTCCATTTCCCCCTACTAAGTACAACTAGAAATACAACTAACATAAAAGTCTGAACAGCAAAGGGAAGAAGACTGGAGAGGGTATCAGGACCACTGAATGATACAGCAGAGCATTCCCTGGCTTTTCTAATTTACCTCATGCACCCAAGTCTGGCAGAAGCTGGCAGTAAGCACTGTTAGCCCACCCAGCCTGCACTCTCCAGCCAAAGGACTAACAAAGTGTCTTGGTTACTTTTCTCTCATTGTTGAGACAAAATACCTGACACCCAAAGTGAAGGAAGGAGAGGTTTATATCTTACAGTTCTGGAGGTTTC
>RJWT010048999.1:0-11065 GCA_004365215.1 Cuniculus paca
ATGGGCCCTTGGTGACCTAGCCTGATACCTCTCTGTGCCATCACATGCTGTTTTGCTGCCTTCCTATCTGTCTGTGTGGCTCCTGTTCTCATCTTTTCCCACATCATTCATGGCCACCTAGCCTTTTGCTGAAACCCAGATGGACACCCCAGCATCCTCAGCCTTTATACCTGTCCCTTTAAAGCACTCCTCCATGACAAGCACTCCTCTCTATTCTGTGACTTCTGCTGGAATTTATATCCTGTAAAAATAGGGCCTTCCCAGTTTATGCCTTACTGTATTCTCAGCTTCTTTAGGGGTCTGGATGTTCAGGCTCACAGGATTATTTGTTGAAAACATAAATTAAAGCTTCTTTATACATGATGAAACTTAGATTCTAAGAGATTCTGGGAGATCTCAGCAGAGGACATGAGTAGTGGCCACATCTGAATTTAGGGTGTAAGCCACTGTTTGTGAGAAGCTGTGATTGCAGAATGGAAGGACATTCTGGGGAAGGAGCTTCAGGAACGAAGTTGGGAGGGGATGTGCATTTGGGTGACAGCAGATTTTGAAGGCGATCCTGTGACCTTGGCTAGCAAGATGGACTGATAGACTGGGACTAAATTTGCATAAGGTCATATATGCTGTTCTGAGGCTTCAAGTTTTACAGTAAATGGACATGGTAGTTCACATCATGAAAAGTTTCTAGAGTTCAAGTCTTAAGTACTCAGAGAGTATTTGGCACATAGAAAGTGCTCAATGTTGCACTTTAGAGTAGATCTTGACCCCATGCAAACCCAAGCTTCTGTTGCCAGGGTAGAAACTTACACTGTTTTGTACTCATATCAGTAGTTCTAGAACATTTCTGATTTCAGGTTTCATTTCTTCTAAACTAAAGAGCATTGTGTGTGAACAGGTTGTCAACAGGCATCTAGCTGTTTAATCTCAGTAGAAATAGTTCAGTATCTGAGGAAAGGAAGAATAGGAGGGTTTTAGATCCATGCCTTTGACCTTATTTTCTGCTTTTAGAATTATGTTAAAACAAGCAGCTCCCAGGCCCAGCCCACCCTGGGCGCCATCTTTGCTGTGGATTCCAGGGCTCCTGAGGCACACGGGAGCACGAAAGCTGGAGCCTGGGCATCACAATATAAAAATCCCTTTGGCAGTTTTAGAAATGAACAGGCAGGTTTTGGGCCATTGGTCAAACCACCCCAAACTGGTTACCTTTTTTTTCAGGGAGAAAGAATATTTACTTTTTTGTTCATAAATCCGTTCCAAAGTTCTACAAAAACCTTTCTTGTTTGTTTATGGAGTGTTAAAAGGAGAAAAAATAGCCATCATTGGAGGGGGGCAGCAACTGCAAGTTGAAGATAAAGTGAGGTTCCTTCCTAGGATGATGAAGGTGATGGTTACACTGAAAGGAATGCAGGAGGACAGGTCAGTCCACCTGCAATAACCGGGCAGAGGTGGTAACTTTAATAATAATGACTACTCATGCTGAGGGCTGGGAACTGAGCTTCTTCCCCAAACAGATGGGGAAATGAGACTTCACCTTGAGTCACTTCTGACGCATGGCCTTCTGTGGCTTGCTCTAAGTTGGCAGCGCCTTATTTTTTCCTCATAAGACACAAAGTAAAAATTGCATTTCTCGGCTGAGCAAAGAGGAAAGGAATTGAGCTGTCTTACTCTCTGCCCCATAGTAGGAGACCTGCAAGTATGTGAGATTTTAATTTTAGTGGCTAAAACATGGGTGAGCAGCTGCATAGTTCTGGAGACTTCTGTGCTAGGAACTGGGAGCAGCAGGGGGAAAACTTCAATGGGATGTTCCTTCAACTAAGCTGTGCTCTGTAACCCCTGAGCCCATGCTCAGCAAGTCCGTTCTACCTCCAGGCCTTGGCCACCCCTAGGCCCAGAGCCATGTTATTCATCCCTCTGTGCTCAGCCCATGGTAGGTAGATGAGTGTGATGGGTGGAAATGCTGAGAAACTGATAAAACAGTAGCACAAAGTACTTTCAAGGTAATGTTTCAGGGTAAACTAGGGGTAGCTAGAGTCATTCCTTGGATAGATTCCACTTGTTACTGATGGAAAAAACCTCTCCTGCAAGGGAAACTGTAAAACAAACAGACTGGGGTGGGGGTACAGTTGGTGGAGGGATTCTCAAGATATTTCCAGCCAAAAATGTGTGTTCCAAAACTGGTCATTCTCATTAATTCCCCACTCAAAAAGTAAAAAGGACAGGGATTGCTAGTGTTCTGACACCTCAGAAACAAATCCATTTTGTCCCAAACCGAATGTGTGACCATAGGCCTTAGCCCAGTGATGGCAGACATTTTAGAGATGAGTGCCCAAACTATAACCTAAAACCCACTTGTTTATCACAAAGTGCCAACACTGCAATTAAACATGAATACTGAGGTTTTAGTTTAGAAAACACAATTCATACATTAACATCTTTGTCTTAAAAGAAAAACGTGTACCGTAGGTTTACCTGCCCTGGCTTAGCCTCTAGGTTCACAGAGGAAAAGTGTGGGAGTAGATGATCCCTCTGAGATCTGACTTTAGGCTGTGCATCCAAGTGGGTGCTTAACACTCAGAGCCCTGGAGAGAACACTGTGCACATGGGAAGAAGGGAGGTTTCTCAGTGGCAAAAAGGGTGGTACTGCTGTCCAGTAAGTACTAGTGGTATTATTTGATGATCCTGTGGCTGGAATCATTCCCCTGGCTCTACCAGTCAAGTACTTAATGGCTGGTTTAGGCTGTTAGATACCTTACAAGAGCCTGCTGGGAACCGAGTGCCCTAGGTTGTGAGCCTGCATGGCCTCCCTGGCTGTGCTGGGCTGGAACACCTGCCAACTTCCTTGGGGTTGTGTCCAGATATCTCTAAGTCTGGTTCTAAGAAGGACTGAAAGGAGAGCTGCTCTCCCCAGGCAGGGGAGTGGCACAGGAGAGATGCATGGCCCAGGTTTGCCCAAGTTCTCCTCTGCCCTGGTGTCCTGCAGTTGCACACCTTCTGCTGGGCTGCATACAGTAGAGAAATTCGGGGTTTTTTTGCTTGAAATTATCATTTGGATTAGATTGGATATCTTTGGAAAAGCAAGGGCAGTGAGTTTTGTTTTGAGTTTGGTTGCCTGTAAATGGCGATAAAAAGTATGAAGCAGCTTGGCTTCTGTTGCGGATTCTCCTGCATCACAGCTGTCTGATCGAGGCACGTTTCTTACTAAACTGCCATAAGATGCCGGGCGTGGTGGCTCACGCCTTTAATCCCAGCACTTGGGAAGCTGAGACAGGCGGATCGTTGTGAGTTCGAGACCAGCCTGGGCTACAAAGTGAGCTCAAGGCCAGCCTGAATGGGATAGTGAGACCCTGTCTCAAAAACAGGGCTGGGGATCTAGCTCAGCGGTCTAAGCGCCTGCCTGGCAAGCGCAAGGTCGTGAGTTCAATCCCCGGTGCCGCAAAAAAAAAATAAAAATAAAAAAATAAAATAAAATAAAATAAAAGAAACTGCCATAAGATGGTATCCTTGGTGGTTATGTGGGTACAGCAGTACCTCTCATATCTTGATAGTCATAGATCAAATAACCTAAAATGGCTTTGGAAATGCTAAATTCCTTAGTGAATTAATATGTTAATATCACCATTTTATGACAGAGAATCCATCTTATAATAAAAGATACTATCATTAGTCAGATAAATCCTTTGGGTCTCCTGTGTTTTTTACACTGATTGTGGTGACTATATAATTTGCTTACTTGCTAATAGGAGATCATCTTTCGTCGCTGAATGAATGTCTTGATTGTCTTAGCACACATAGTTGGCATCACTATAGTTTCTGCATGACTATAGTTTCCCCTCTTGTTCATTAACCTAGAAATGCAAAGAAAGTAGTGATTTTCCATGACCATAATTTTTATAGGGAAATGTGTTTCTTAGTGTTCTTGATATTTTAATGAAATATTTTTAGGGTGTTAATTGGCCATTGTCCTTGTTTTTCTTCTTTTTCTTCAAGTAAAGATCTTTGGTATTGTGAACTTCTTAGAAAGTAACCAAGCCCATTTAATTTGTTTGCATCCTAGTTAAAAGAAATTTACCTTTCTTTTTCACATGTAGCATTCAGTTCGTAACTTTTCCAGATAAAGTTTGTTTAGGAAGAGTTTCCACCTTAGTGCAGTGGAATTTGTTTCCTGTAATGAGTGATGTGAAATTGTGGCCTCCTGGAGGAAAACACTTATTGAGTTAGTACACAATGGGAGCAGTTCCTGAAGGATCCATTCTAATGTTGCTGAGGATTTGAATTTGACTTTGTCTTCTAGAGAGCTGAATGAACTGGCTGTGTAGTCAGTTGACAGACTAGAACTGTTAGGACTCAAATCAGACTGTTAAAAAGCCCCTACTGTGCCATTCTCCTCGTCGTCCTCCTCCTCCTCCTCCTTTTCTTTTTTGTTGTTATTGTTGTTTTGGTTTGTTGTTTTGTTGTTTTAATTTAGTTGATCTCAAAATCTGCACAAAGTTCCCATTTTCCCTTAGGACAAGTTCATTGCCTCATGGGGGATTTAGAACTTGGACCCACTAGATCTCGGAGTAGTTGTTTCTTCTGGTAGTTGATCCTTGTCATCACAGTTCTCAAGTTGATGGACCGACTCCTGATACTGTTATTTATTTTGTCAGAGCCCCAGGGCAGGGCCTTGTGTGGAGCAGAGGAGGCTTCAGGGAGGCCTTGCCAGAGGAGGTGGTCAGGACCTGTCAGCAGGACTCTCTTTGTTCCCATGTGGGTAAGGGCGCAGGACTCTGACATCTTTGTGACTTTGGTGCAGATGATACAAGTCAGTGAGTGGCTTGCTGTCTATACCACTTATGAAGGGTCAGTTTAACATAAGGTGATTAGCTCAGGGTAGAGTATGGGTCAGGTGCCTCGTGTGCAGATTCTGGCATTGGAAGAAATCTGAGCAGTGGTTGTGGTTCATGTCAGTGTGTGCTGCCTTGTACTGGGAGGACTTGGGCTTGGGCACTGTGGGGCTCTGGGTGCAGGAGGGATCACGCGTGTGGGCCAGAACTGGGAGGCAGGTCTGCCTTTTCTCACAGCACAGTCTGCTCTAACCATCTGACTGCCTCTCCAGATCAGTGTCTCTGGGAGTGGAAGCATCTGGGGTGCCACTCAGAAAATGGAAGATTAGTCTGGAACTAGTAGTAGTGACTTACTGAGATGATTCTCTCAGTGCCAGTTTTTGTCAGCAGTGTGGTGTGTTTTGCTTGCTGAATCAGCATGCCCTCTGGGTGTCTGAATCCTCATTTTGATGTGGCATGAGAATTGTTCTTTAGAAAGGTGGGAATAACACCAGCATAGGGCTAGGTGCACGTCGGCCCAAACCACTTCACCCCTCATCTAGGCATCAGTTTGCTCAGTTACTAAGTAGGAATAAAGCTCGTCTTTTATATTCGTGGGTCTTTAGGTGTCCCTGAGAGTTTATGTGTGCTTTCCTGCCAGGTCCCATGCCTTTGTTCTAATGTGCGGGACAGATATGCCCTTTGTATAGATGGCCCTGTAGGAAGCTGAGTACTGAAAGTCCTACTGTACGTAATGTTTCCAGAGACATGGCAGAAAGCTTTTAGTTCTCCCCCTTTACTCTCTCTGCCATGGGGCCAACCTGTAGGGCATGAGGGTTGTGTGAGGTGTAGGGCTTGCAAAGGTGTATTCAAATATGAGGTGGTGTTATCTTAAACAAAGAAATTTCAGCTGCGTGAATGTCTGGGGCAGTGCTTTTGTAAGGGCCTGCTATAAAGAAATCATATATTCTTAAAGTCAGTCAACAGTAGAATTTGTTAATCCAGCACTAATGTTAATGTGCGTCTTTAGCTGTGGGGCTTCTAGAGGAAGGAGAGGATGTAGCAGACCTCTCTTATTTTATGCAAGGAGGCAAAAAATACTCTATAATTAGTTGTCCACTAATTTAATGAAGAAGAATTTTAAAATGTTTTCTGTTCATTGAATCTTAAATTTATTTGTGTGCATATATGTAAATTGACAACCATATGTACGTATGTAGTATGATTGAAATCTATGGTGAATGTTTAAAATTTTTAAAAAATGCGATACAATAAATGACACATTGCCACTGATTCTCCTCAAAATACTCCCCCTTGCTTTGAACACACTTATCCCATCATTCTTACACTTTCAGAAAAAGTACTGGAAGTCCTATTGTGAGAGTCTTGCTGCCAACCACCTTCAGGAGAAAGACAAGCTTGTAAAACATTAGAATATGTCCTCATCCACTTTAGTCACCAGATCTGGCACCATGTGACTTCTGGCTCTTCCCGAAGTCAAAGTGACCAAGGAAAGGCAGCATTTTGAATGGATTTAGGACATCAAGGCAGCCCAAACAGCACAACTAAAGACACTCAAGAAAGAGAACTTCCAGACCTGTTTCAGAAAATGGCAAGAATAATGGGATATGTATGTTTGAAACAAGGGGGAGTATGTTGATGAGATTAATGACAATATGCCTTTCACATAATAAAATTTTTAATATTCAGCCTATTTTTCGATCATACCTTGATATAATTGGACACTGTAGAGAAGTGGTGGCAAACTTATGGCTTGTGTGCATCAGCCAGCTGTTTGTTATCATTGAAAGCTCTGAAAGATTCACCATCACTGCTCTAGGGAAATACATAGAGAAAAGCACCAGATATCTTCCACTGCAGGTATAGTTTACCACTCATCACTTGCAGTGTATCCTTGCAGTCTCTTTATTTACACAGATCTTTAACATACTTTCATGCTGTCTATAAAATTTTAGTTTTGACTGTTTTACAGAATTACCTTGTAACGCCCTAGTCCCATAAATATTCTTTCAAAAATGGGGGCTGTGTAGCAGTCCATTATACAGTCTGAGTTTTTCCTAGGCCGCTGGCTATGAGGACTGCTGCAGACCATGTTTTCTTGAAGTTCTGGAATGAATACCTTTCTGCATCTCTTCTTTTTTTGGGTAGGTTTATCAGCTGTGGAGTGCTGAGTCAAATGATTTGGGCAAGTTTATGTCGTTTGACATCTGTTACTTTATGGGAATTCAGAGAGTCAGTGCCAGTTTACACTGTCTGCAGCTGTTTGCGGTGGTGGGAAATCCTTCTCCAAACCCTTGCAACCCAGAATGTATGTGTGATACTTGTGGACAACTATCATAACCTGTTTGGTCAGAGGTGGTGTTGCATTGGGCTGACTTCATGTCTTGTACAACTTGTTTGACTTGCCTGACTGAGCTTATTGAGTGCCAGGAGGTTCCCTAAACATCTCATCATGGACCCAGAACCCTCAAATTCCACACTGGGTCTGACAGAGGGAAGATACTCATGTGTACAGTCACCAGAAGGTTTTGTGGCAGGTAATGAGGCTCACAATACTA
The DNA here is from genome assembly GCA_004365215.1 of Cuniculus paca. Lineage (NCBI taxonomy): Eukaryota > Metazoa > Chordata > Mammalia > Rodentia > Cuniculidae > Cuniculus > Cuniculus paca. The sequence continues at coordinate 7,382 of RJWT010048999.1, forward strand.
TGCAGAGCTGGCTTCCCATGAGTGAGCAATAGATGATGAGCCTTGAGTAATTGCTTGTAAAAATTCTATTTTTAAAAACCAAATACTGGACAATTGAATTGTTTGGAGAACTTTTCATGTCTTCTCTTCCCAGTAAAAAGGCAGTGTCTTGGGAGTGGATAACATTGGGGCTCACTTGTCACTGTTTGCAGAGGAGAACCGAGCTGGCTGCTTTGTGCTCTCGTGTTCAGTATTCCATCATATTGATTGTTTTTGTTGTCAGAGGGTGACAGGAATCCTTTGCCTGCAGGAGTCTCACAGTGGCTTTGGTGGAGAGTAGTGTCCACAAAGATGGTGAGAGGATTGCTTCTTCTGCAGTGCACAGTGAGAAGAATTGTTAATCCTGTCTCTTTGTGGTTCCAACTTGCCTACATTTATTAGAAAATGTGCAGGCTCCCTTCATTGTCATCCAGTGTCACTAAAGTTTTATAGAAAGGAAACAATAGATTGTTTTCTATGGCTTTTAAAGGAAAATAACAAGTTTAGTCTACATTGGTTGGTGCTAAATAGAAATTCTTTTCTTCTTTTGCTGTGTTTTGCTCAGACCTAAATGCCTCAGCTTAAATTATTAATTGGAGCAAACAATTTCCTGCTGTGTCTTTTGACACCCAGAGCCCATGCTGAAGAGACTGTTAGCTAGTGCCTCCCGAGGGAGGAGGAAGCTTCACTTCTCTCTTCTGATTTAAGAGATTTCATGGAAAGCAGCCTGTGCCCACAGCTGTTGTTTCTGCCCCTTCAAAAACTCTGTGATCAAAATTCTCCACTTAACAAAACAACTCTTTGTTTACTCTGTTTTTTGCACAGATGGATTCAAAGGTGAGTATACTTTGCTACCAGGATTTGGTTCCTGTTTTTTATTGCGTACAGAAACTCAAAATGCCAGCATGATCTCATTACAATACAGTAAAGTCTCAACATAATTTTGAGTAGAAGTTGTAGTTGGGAAGAGAATATAGTACCTGGCTGGAGATTTGTTGGGCCATCCCCTTTCTTTTTAGCGCTCTGCTTCTTCTTGAAAAATCAGCCTTGGCATCACAGGTCAATGCCACTGTGTTCCTTTGGTGACTGTGCGTAAATCAGTCAGCACTTGTCCCCTTTGGTCAAGAGGGCGTGGGAACAGGTGTGCCTCCTCCTTGTTTTATTTGCTCAATTTCAGTTCAGTGTGTTTATCAATAGATACTCAGGCTAATTTTTTCAGCTATTTTTAGAATTTTAGATTTCATTGCATGGTTAGAAGGGTCCTTCAAAATAGATGTAATTCTTGCCATTGTAGTGATGGAAAACTGAGTCTCAGGAGGAGCAGCTTCCTTGTGTCAGTCATCCATGCTGGACTGGCTGACAGCTGAATCTCATATGTAGAGGCACACGTCTGCTTTCCCAGCATGTAGCATTTAGAGGACAGAGGCAGGTAAACAAGCTGGTGCGGAATGGTGTGATGGAACTTATGGGAAGAAAAGCTACAGGATGCTTTAGAGCCAAAAGCAAGATCCTATAGAACCAACCTTTCAAGTTGACATGGATTTCCAACAATGTGATGTGGAGTTCAGCTCAGACTGATGACACTGGTTAAAGGATCTTGATAAATATTTGGGCAGGGAGCAGCCAGGGGCCGGCTGCATCTCATGGGTCAGATCTGGTGGCCCATGCTGCCATAAAGCCTGGGCTTTGATTTGAGGGAAATGGGGAGCTGTGAAGGGGCTTCACAATGAGCTGGCCAATATAACAGTACCTAACTGGCAGTGGCAGCTGACGCAGAGATGTGTGCAGCTTGAGAGGAGCATTTGAAGGTGAACTTGCAGGCATGGGCTGGGTGTGGACCTTGAGGGCAGTGAATGAGCAGTCCGTTTGACTGGAAAGCTATCACTGGCAGTTTAGGAGTGTTGACTAGCTTCAGGCTGTGGGCTAAGACTTGTGAGTCACCAGTATAGACAGCATGTGAAGATTGCTCAAATGCTCCAGGAACTGCACCGGATTAGAAGAGAAGACATTTGGGATCAGTTTTTAAGGAGACCCTGGGAGAGGAGCCAGCCAGGCACCAAAAGCAGTGTGTAGGGAGTCATTTTGAGTGTGTGTACTATGATACGTGCTGGCTGGTGCCCTGGGCTCTTTGGTCTGTGGCCATGTCAGTAGAGGAATGGATGTGAACTGGTCTGATGCTGACCAAGGCCAGGCTTAGCTCTTGGTGTGAGGGTAAAAGCAGGGAATGCAGCAGTCCATGGCCTGCTGAGGTGAAAGTCATCATGGCCGTATCATACCTAGTGTCGTGCTCGAGTCCTGTCTGACAAACATGTATTTAATCCTCTTGGTCACCTTAGAGTATAAGCCAGGTCACCACAGACTCCCAGCAACAGGTTCTCCTGGGGATGAAGCCTCCAGGCGTTTTACTGAGATCCTGCTGTGGTGTGATGTAAAACTCCCTGACTGCATCACTGGGACAGCTTCTCTGGAAACCTCAGTTGAGAAATTTCCCCACATAACATGAGGAGCACTTAAGAACCTGATTGGGATGATACCAATGTGACCTTCCACGAAGAAAAGATTTTATTCTTCTTCAAAATCATAGGTTAATCCTTGTATTACAGAACCCCAAAGAGAATTGTTTTCTGTGTTCCAAAAATATTCACCTTTTGCTATAATACAAGAACCAATTTCCATCCCCAAAACTACCCAAAACTTAGCAATCCTATAAATATCATTGAATTTCTGTATCAACCATTACTATTATAGTTATCAAACTGCCTCATATTCTTGATGTTAGTAGTCTTTTATGCAATGAATGTAAGTTAATGCAGCCATGCCTCAGCCCCGTGTTGTCTGTCTGTTCCCAAGAGGGGGAGAACAGGGTCGGTTTATTCTTTTTATTCCCTGACATGTTAGTATTAGGGTTGATGGGATACTGGTATGAAAAATAAGCATTTTTTCCTGTAGTTATACTTGTATTATCTATCTGCTATATAGTTTTAACCATTTTTTCCTTGAATGGGGCTTATGATTTGTGCATCTTATGGTTTTTACTTCATGTGCTTCAGCTGCAGTCCTGATAAGAGGTTCAAACATAACTATAATATTGGTCTTGAAGACTCACTGATGTCTCATGGAAAACTTAGGAACACGTTCTATTTAAAAACAAGTACAGTATGCTTAAATATCACACATTTTCCATTTTTGTCTGTCCTTTACAGATTATCATTGAGACCATTAGTATGAGGACCCAAGGATAGATCATTCTCTCAAGCTCTGAAGTCCTCTGATTTCCCCCTAAGCTGTCAGTCTCTTTGCTCTGCAAGTACTCCTGTTGCAGGGCTACCTCACTACTCCCCATGAGGCCACATGGGCATTCTTGTAGTTTTTCTGATGCTCACAGAGCTGGTGAAAATTTGGATCCCCCCTGCCACCTGAGCAAAAGCAGTAGAATATGATGAAATGCAAAAGTAATTGGAAATTATTTGGAACTGTTTTTTCCTTCCATTAAAAATTGACTTAGGAGCTGAGCTTGGTATTGCACGTTGGTAATTCCAGCACTCGGGGAAGCTGAAGCAGAAGGAGTTCAGACCCAGCCTAGGCAATTTAGTAACTTATTTTGCCTTAAAATTAAAAAGGACTGGAGATGTAACTGAGTGCTGTTTTTCAGTCCCCAACAACCAC
>RJWT010049000.1:0-11059 GCA_004365215.1 Cuniculus paca
TCAAAAGCTACACATGCGTATCCAGGACCCCAGATCAGAAGCAGAACCCCTCCCAGCTAGGCCCATCCAGGGCAGCCGGGACCCTGACTTCCCCCAGCACAGACTTCGCCTCTGACCGGATTCTGGAAATGTCTCACACAGGGCCGGGGTGAGCAGCGCACTGGGGCATACACTTGTGAGCACAGGCTGTGGGTTTGATCTCCAGCACCAGAGGAGAAAAAAGCAATCATACAGTATGTACTCTTTTAAGAGCCATTTTTTAAATGTTCCCACTATCTGAAAGGAAAATCTACTGAGCATAGAGGTGCATGCCTGTGATCCCAGCATCCAGGGGAGCTGAGGTAGGAGGATCTGAAGTTCAAGTCCACCCTGTGCGACTTAGTGACTTAGTGAGACCTTGTCTCTAAATAAATAAATAAATAAATAACATAACACAAAATAAGGACTGGGGACACAGCTCAGTCAGTGCAGAGGCCCGGAGTTCAGTCCCCAGTACTGCGGTTGGGGGGACTACATGTGCTGTAAAAATGTAAGGTGATGCCAGAGGAGAAAATCCATGCACCCTTGGGGTAGAGAAAGGTGTCCTGGATAATACCCAAAAATACACAGCACAAATGAGCCTGAATGACTCAGTAAGAAATCCACCAACGCAGGGCCAGGGATTTAGCTCAGCGATGTAAGCGCCTGCCTGGCAAGCGCAAGGTCATGAGTTTGAGCCCCATACCAAAAAAAAAAAAAAAAAAAAAGAAGAGAAAAACAAGAGAAGAGAAATCCACCAACGCAATTAAAAACTGGGTGAAAGATCGGAGCAGAAATTTCTTCAAGAAGCCAACCAAGCACTCAGCGAGCACCAGACAAGGCGTTCAGTCGCCAGGGAAAGAGGCTGTGCAGTGCTGCCGCATCTTCTCGTGGGAATCCAGGGCCAGTCTCCCGACTGCCACCTCCCGACGACTCGGCCATTCTACTCCCGGGAATTTACCCGTGAGAAATGAACACCCAATTACAGAGACCTCGGTACAAATACCCATGACACCTCTATGTGTAGTAGTTTTGTTTTGTTTCTTGAAGCAGGGTCTCACTTAGATAGCCCCAGCTGGCCTCGAACGCACAGTGATCCTCCTGCTTCAGCCTCCCGAGTGCTGGGATGACAGACATGCGCCACCATGGGTATATGACACAGGAAAACCCAGCAGGTGTGCTGGTGCATGCCTGTCATTCCAGCACTCGGGAGACTGAAGCAGGAGGATCACTTCAAGTTCAAGGCCAGCCTGAGACGATTTAAAGTGTAGTGGAGGCCACGCAGCGGTTGTGTGTGGAGTCTGTGTCACTTTAGAGAAGGACTGGGGCAGGTTTCGGTGTCACAGGGGTCCCGGAGCCCATCCCTACGGACACCGAGGGACCCAGTTCTTTTCAGTGGTGCCTCAGGCTCCATGGTGGGTGTACACCGAGGTCTCTATACCCATCTTCTGTTGATGGATGTGTGGGCCAGCTTGAATTTTTTCTTATTGCTTTTTCTTTTGGGTGTGTGGGTGTGTGTGCGTGTGCGTGTGTGTGTGTTTTGAGACAGGGTCCCACTATATATAGTTCATGCTTGCTTTGAGCTCACTTTGTAGCCCAGGTTGGCCTCAAACTCACAACAATCCTCCTGCCTCAGCCTCTCAAGTGCTGGGATTATGTAATGATTTAAAAAGAAAAAAATAGCTAGTGTACACCTGTAATATGGAGACTCTGGAGGCTGAGGCAGGAGGATTACTGTGATTCAAGACCAGCCTGGGCTCTATAGTGAGTTCGAGGCCACCCTAAGTTTGATAGAGAGACCTTGTCTCAAAAGCAAAACAAAACAAAATGCAAGGCCAGCAGCTCCCTGGGAAGAGGGAGGCAGAGGTACAGGGACTGCAGGCATGATAGAAGTGTCCCTGTTGTCTTGGCCGTGAGGCTGTCACGGGGCAATCAGCTAACAACAGACGTTTGCACATTTGAAATATGCAGGTTTTCAAAACCTTCAACCGCACCCCAGTGGTGAAGGGGAAAGTGTCCAGTGACCTAAGAAGTAAAAGTGGAAAAGGGACATGACGGAAAAGCAACCTCTGGTGTCAGACATGTCAGACCCTCTGCCCCAGTGAACCACCTCCCAACCCCCTTTCCCACTCGGCAGGGTCCCCGGACAGTCCCTTGGTCAGCCTGGACATCACACAGCAGAGGGGCCTGCACAGCCGTCCCTGTCCCAGCCCACACGCTGCTGGCTTTGGTTTCCAGGAGTCCACTTTAACCCCCGCTGCATCCCCACGCCTGGCCTCCAAGGCCTGACCTTGCCAGTCGCCTCATTGCCCACCAAACACCAGTCCCCCCTTCTTCCTCACAAATGGAACTCCAGGTGGCAACGTCCCACCTGGCCAACTTTGTCTCCAGCCTCTCTCACGGCTCAGGGTGGCTATCTGGCTGTGTTCTGGCAGTGTGAGGCAGGCTGAAGTTGTCGGGTAGCGTTTCTAGGACAGAGGGCTAACTTAGAAAGCCTGTCTTTCTTTTCCCCTGCTCCTTCTTCCTGACTGGAATGGAGCTGGGAAGGCTGGAGACACAGCAGCCACAATATCACACAACTATCAATCCAGTCCCAGGATGTCTAGCTCAGAAGTAATTTGCATGATTAATAAATCCTACTGTGTTAAAGCCACTGATGGGGGTGGGAGATGTTTTTCTCAGCTGACTTGACTCTGTTATAAATCCCAACAACCCTCTAGCCCCATCACTACCAGGCCCCATTATGGCCCTACTCCAGTTAACTGAACTCCTTTCCTCCTTCCCCACTCTCTTGTCTCTGCCACAGGGCCTTTGTTCTTGCTGTGCACCCCCTTTGCACTGAACTGCCTCTCATGGGGAGTCTGGACGGTTCCGCCTGGCCTTCAGAATGTAGCCCTTCGGCACACTGCCCCTTCAGGTCACTACTTCGAGTCTTCTGCAGTCAGACTCATTCATTCAGACACTTTCTAGCTCCTACTGTGTGCAGGCTCTGTGGTGCTGGGGCCACAGGGGACGAGCAGATCGAGTGCGGCCCATGTTCTGGTGGGAGGCAACCCACACCCAAGTGCTCGAGGCTGAGGAGGCCGGCGAAGAGGAAAGGGGCCACCGGGTGGGGACAGGGAGTCCTCAGGAAGAAGGGTGAGCAGAGCAAAGGCGGGGAGGCAGGATGGAACCTGGCGCGTGGAAGTAGGGACCCTGCTCGCTGGCGGCCGGAGGCGTGGATGCGGGGACGCGAGGCCCTGCAAGGACTGCCGGGAGCCAGGTCCACGCCGCGGCTCCCACACTGCGCAGGCGCAGGCGCCGGCTAGACGCGCACCCGAGGGGCTGCCGCGCGGCTGCCTGGGCTCTCGGCCCCGCCACGGGGTCCGCTGTGCTGACCGCACCAGCAGCAGCAGCAGCAGCAGTGTGGCCTGGGTCACCTCCAAGTCCACAGGTGCACTCAGATCCTTCCGGGGGAGCCCGGGCTGACACGAGACCCCGGCCCAACGGGCTGGGCCACGCACCTGCAGGCCCGTGATGGACACGTGATGCGACTCCACTGTGGGCCGCCGGGGCAGGCGGGGCGATAACTGCGGGGACCCGGCGGGCGAGTAGGGTAGGGATGGGTGGGCGCAGCGTCCGTCCGTGTCCAGGCTGCTGCCGGCCGCCGGCGCCCCCGGGGACCACTCCTGCAGGGACAGCTTGCGGCCCGAGACATGGGGCCGGGTGTGGGACCCTGAGGCGTCCAGGGGCCGGTCGCGGGCCAGGCTGAGGTCCCCTGCGTGGCTCGGCTCACACTCGGTGACCACGATGAAGGACTCCATGCCCAGGCGGAGGCTCAGGGACGAGAGGCCCTGCAGGGCCTCACAGGGCTTTGGGCCTTCCCTGCTGCCATCCTGGGGTGCCACCCGGTCGCTGCTGGGCTGGCTAGAGACGCATGATGACATTGTGCGTGGGATACCGTCATCCGCCAGGCTGGGGCCTCCCCTGGGCAGCAGGGCCACCTGCGGAGAGGACGCAGAGAGGCGGGTCAGAGGCAGACGCTGGGCCTGCAGCCCTCCTCCATCCGGCCCAGCTGGAGACCAACTCCTGCCTCAGGACTTCCTCCTTGGGATGCTGAGGCAGGAGGACTGTGAGACCCGGCCTCGAGCTAAAAAGCAACACAACGAACGTGCCAGGGATGTGACGGGCAGTAGAGAGCGCTGGCCTAGCATGGGCGAAGCACTGCTTTCAATCTCCAGCACTGCCAAAAAAAAAAGATTAAATTTACGATATGTGAACATTTTCCCGATTTTGTAAAGAGAGACTGGAGCGCTCCCTCAGGCTGTCAACGGCTCCCTGTCGGAACAGAATATTAACCTTCCGTTCATGTTTGACAAATGCCGGACAAATGTCACAGGAGCCCTGGAACTCCACGGTCACCCCTGATTCACGCGGGGGGAGCTCCTCACCGATCATGCACACATTGAGGGGGTCACTGGAAGCCAGGAAGACAGCAGGCGCTCAGGAGAGCAAATAGGGTGACACCTCTCGGTGACACTGCGAGGGAAAGGGGGGGCGGAGAGCCAGGGCTCGCTGGAGATCCAGCTGAGAGGAAAGGATGTCTCTGCCAGCTCAGAATAGTTCCCCCACCAGGACTGATTGATTCATTGATTGACTGATTGATTGATTTAGACACGGTCTTACTGCGTGGTTCAGGCTGGCCTCAAACTTGCAACGATTCTCCTGCCTCAGCCTCCCCGAGTACTGGGATTACAGGTGTGCACCACCACTCCTAGCCAGTTACTCTAGGACCAGCAATTCATCTCCTAGGAATTCACCCAAAAGAATAAAAAGCAGAAATCCAAACCGTTACTTGGAAGTCCATGTTCAAAACGCTGCTACTCACAATCAGTAAAAGGTGGAAACAGCCCAATGCCCACGAGCGGGTGACAGGATAAACAGAATGCAGCAGAGTACACGGGGCCATGGCAAGGGGAGGATTCTCGTGCCACAGGGGAGAAGGGCCACAAAGATGTCACTCAAGTGACACAAGCCAGACACCACCGGATGGCTACTGCCGAGACACCTACAACGTCAACTCACAGACAGAAGAGGAGAGGACAGGAGGGCTGCTGCTGCCAGGCCTGGATTACCTTCTGAGGAGGTGAAAATACCTGAAAACGGACGGTGTGATAACCACACAGCACAGCACCCTGATGCCATTAATCACCCACTGAAAACGGCTAAGAGGGTAAAGTTCATGCCATGAACCATTTATGAAAATAAAGAATGAAACTGAAGATGGGTGTGGTGGTGCATCTCTGTAACCTCAGCACTGTGGGAGGCTGAGGCAGAAGGATTCTAAGTCTGAGCGCAGCCTGGGCAACTAAGTGAGACTCAGTCTCAAAATACCATGTTTCGGAAGGGCTAGGGATGCAGCTTGTGCAAAGGCCGCTGCTCCATCCCTAGTACTGTACTGAAAAAAACCCTCAAAGTTCAAGTACTCAAAAGTTTTTTTCCATCAATACCTGCTGAATGCCCACTACCAGCCAGGCTGTGTTCCAGAATGTTCTGTGAGGGGTTAGTATCCAAGCAGCCCCCTGCTTCTAAGGCCCTGCAGCCCCGGCCCCCAGCAGGCGGGCTGTTCCCCTACCAAGGCTCCAAGGCAGCTCCAAGCATTCCTGAAAAGAAAACTCAGCCCGGCAGCCTCAGGAACGTCAATGGAGAATTTTCTCCTTGCCAACGGAAAAACAATTGCATATCGATCTCCCTGCAGGCCAAGGACACCTAGCCGTCGGCCCCCAGCGAAGCTGCTTTTAATCAGTCTCCCCGGGCAGCTGGTGTCTGTGGCCTCCAGAGTCAGCCTTGGCCTTCGAGGTCTGGAGGGGAAGTGGGGAGGAGATCATGCTACTTGACCCTGGTTGGGGGCACTGGCAGAGAAGCCCCAGGACGCAGGGCTGGGCTCTCAAGCAATGACAGGCGGAGATGGTCACACAGAGGGCGGCTTTGCTGCAGCGTCCGGAATGGCTCTGCGTCACTGGCCCCTGCGAATCTGACACAGCTGGTGCAGCAGTGCACGCCAATGAGCCCAGCTCTGGGAGGCTGAGGTAGGAGGATCGCAAGTTTGAGGCCAGCCCGGGGAGCTTACCATTTAGTGAAACTTCGTGTCCAAGTAAAATATTAAAAAAAAAAAAAAAAAGGAAAAGAAAGAAAGAAAGCTACCAACATTCCCCCCGGCGGAAAAAAATCATACAAAAAGACAAGAGTTAGCATAAAACCCGCAACACTGCCGAGCTGTCTGCCAAGCAACTACAGGGTGGGTCCCGCATCTGAGGATGACAGGACCCAGGTACAAGGACCTTCCTGCCAGCTGCCTGGACCTGACAGTGGCCTGGGCGGAGGGCTGTCCTGCACCACTGCCCTCCCACAGAAACACAGGGTGCCAAGCCCCGCGCCCGCAGGAACCACCGGAGCCTTCCAGCAGCAGATGGCCCTGCCGGCAGCGCGAGGCTCCCTCCTCTGCCAAGAAGCTGCGGCCCAGGTCTGCAGGAAATGCTTCCCACTTCCCGGGCCCTGCCACCTGTGCCTAGCGCTGCCCCCGGCCCCAGGACTCAGGCTCTCGAGCACCACCGCTGCCCACTCCACAGGACACCAGGAGGGCCCCAAAGAGCCCCGAGGATCTGCCATGCCAGGGCCAGTCTTAGGGACAACGGCCTCAGTGGGCAGCACCCACTCTCGCCTTGGGAAACAGCCTGAGGAGGCCCGAGAGGAAATTCACTCTGCAGTTCCTTAAATGAGTGGTTATTGAGGGCCTACTACATGCCAAGAAAACAAAACAGAAAGGAAGCCCCGGCGAGGCCAGAGCACAAGTGCAGGACACTAGGCCGCTGTCTGTGGAGACAACTGCAGATGGGGGAAGGGTACACAAACAAGTCTCTCCTAGCCAGGCCTGGCGGTGCACACCTGCAACCCCAGACTCAGGAGGCTGAGGCAGGAGGATCGACACAAGTTCAAGGGCAGCCTGGGCTACACGGTGAGTGGGAGGCCAGTCTGGACTATATAGCGAGACCATGTCTCAAAAACCAAAACAGGACTACGGCCTCACTTGGTGAGAGGGCTGCGCAGAGGTTATTTTAAATTAAAATGAAACCGTGAGGGTAAGCCCTCACCCAACAGGAGCAGCATCCTTATCGAGAGGGGGACCTCAGACAAAGAGACAGAGAGGACATGGGACGTGGCCATGGAGGCAGAGGTGGGCGACGCTTCCACAAGACAAGCACTGCCCACAGTGGCCGGTAGCACCAGATAAGGGGCGAGGCCTGCACCCACTCTCCAGCCCTGCAAACCTCTGCTCCCCAGACTTCCAGCCTCAGAACTGGGAGACGGCACTTTCTGCTACTTAAGCCACGAGGCGGCAGTCACAGTGCCCCACCCAGGAAGCGGGCAGAGCGGCTGCTGCCTGCAAGGGAGACAAGAGGTGCGGCTGCACCGGGCTGGGAATTCCAGACCCAGGGCGTCCCTATTCTCACACCCCGGCCACCGGCCCTTGCCACGGCCTCTCCCCGAACGCACCTTCACCTGGTCTTGAAACCGACGGGTCCCCAAAGGCAAGGGGCAACCCCGTCAGACAGTGCAAAGATCTCTGGCTGTATTAGGGTCTGCAGACCAAGTCCCCATCAGAGATCCCAGAGCAGGGAAGCCGTGAATGATGACTTCTGGGTGCCATCTGGCTGCCGCTGTGTTTTGCTTGGCACACGTCATGTCCAGAACTACGTAAATGAGACGCCAATGCTGGGAGACCGGGAGACCAGAGATCACAGATAAAAATCACAATTTCCAGTCTCCGGTGGGGCGAGGAGCTCAGCGATAACGCACTGCCTGGCCTGCGCCAGGCCCTGGGCTCAATCCCCAGCACTGGGGGTGTGGCAGGGTGTAAGCAGCGTAACAAAATTTTTCAGAATCCTTTATTTTTATGTTTGTTTGAGACACAGTCTCACTATATGTTTCAGGCTGGCCTTGAACTCACCATGTACCCTGAGATGGCCTCAAATTCATGGAATTCTCCTGCCTCAGCCTCCCAAGAGCTGCAATTACAAGCATGCGCCACCATGCCCAGCATCGAGACTCTTTTGAGAAAATAGCTGCTCCGTCAGCTCTGCACGGGGGACTTAAAGCCAGGCACAGTCCTCACTCCTCCCCGAAACTCCCAGCGCTGAGCTTGGCTGAGGGCCAAGTTCCAGGCCACCTCATGGTCCTGCAGCGACCTGGGCATCCCTGATGTCAGTGCTGGGGGCACACCACGTGTCACCTCCCCAAACCCTGGTCTCACTAATGAGCAAGCCACTGCGCTGTCACACAGAGGTTGCGGGAAGGTTGTTCCGGGGTCCAATCTGTGTGCGTGTGCGGTGCTGGGTGGAACCCACAGCAAGAGCCCCGCCACGAGACACAGCCCAGGGCCACTCGAGCACTGCAGGGCAGGACCAGAAGCCCCACGCGCAATGCTGAGCTGACCGCGTAGTGCACCATGAGTAGACCCCAACAGGGACCAAAACCTCCCACAAAGAGCTCAGTGCGCACGAGTAGCCTCAAGGGAACTCAACCAGGAGAGAGGAGAAGCAAGGGATGGAGGAGAACCTATATGGCACCTGGATCCAGCCATGCCTGAAGCCCATGAACTCCAGGAGGAGTTTTAGTTACTTGAGCCAATATATTCCCATTTTTGTTTAAGCTACTTTGTGATTAGTTTTCTGTCATCTTCAAGAGTCTTAATCTACAAATGACACAGAACTAACTGCCAGAAAAGCTTTTCCACAAAGCTCCCCGCAGGTGCTTGATTCCTTAGATCCTAAGGCCCTCAATCAGGCCAAATTACCAGGAGAAAACTGAGGCATGGTTTCTTGCTGATGACCTGCCCAGGACCCCCAGTTACTGAATGTTTGGAGGGACAGAGGTACAAATGCTCATTAAATAGAAGCCAAAGGGCTGGGGATCTAGCTCAGCGGTCTAAGCGCCTGCCTGACAAGCACAAGGTCTTGAGTTCAATCCCCAGTCCCGCAAAAAAAAAAAAAAAATAATAATAATAATAAATAAATAGAAGCCAAGAAAAGACTTCAGTGGGTGTCAAATCAAAACCCCTCCACTGGCGTTAATTTACATTAAAACAATTTTTTATCTTTTACCCCACAGTACTAACCTCTCTTTATCTTTCCCTCTAACCCTCGCAGCCATCACTCCTCACAAAATTGAAAATGGAATGTGCCTATAATTTCACATTCTTGCCAGGTGAGGTCGCACAACCTTGTAATCCCAGCACTCAAAGCTGAGACAGGAGGATCGCTGCAAATTCAAGGCCAGCCTGGAACACACAGTGAGACCCTGTCTTGAACAAAACCGAAAGAATAATAATTCTGCATTCTAGTTTTCCAGGGTCGCAAGAGCTCGTGTTGCTCACGGCTTCCGCTTCCAGAAGCAAAGCACCAGAGGCTGCAAAGGAGATGCTGGGATCCAGGGAGGCGAGAGGACCTCGCCAAGGCAGCACAGGTTCAGGGCTAGGCTGGGAGGAGGACTAGGGTCTCCGGCAGTCCTCGGTGGGGTTCCGCGTGCAGGGCACGGGCAGCTGTCTGCGTCCCACCAAGAGAACAGCAGACCCGCAGGTGCCCAGCGCGGGCCGGTGCGCACCAGTGGCCCTGATTCAGGGAGGGTGGACGCGGGGGACCACGACGCTGCTGGGCACAGCGGGGCCCAGGCAATCCGGCCGAAGCTTCTGCCTTCCCCCGCCTCTCCCGCGGAGTGCTCTCCCATCTGCTGCTGCGCGGAGGAAGAGGCAGAGGGACGAGGAATTTAGATCTGGAGCAGGTGCAGCCTTCTGCGCCGACTGCTCCGCTCCACACCCGCAGGCAGTGCGCCCGCCCACGGCCTTGGCCTCGTCCCTGCCTTTTGGAAGCGAGGGCGGCTGCGGCCGGTCCCTCCCCAGCCTATGGCACAAACCACCTGGCGGAGGGGCAAAGAAGATGCTGGAAGCCTTCCCCACCTGGTCCCCCACACCTGCGCCCAGAGGGCAGGAGGAATGTCTGGGCCGAACCTGACAAAGTCTCTGCTCTAGGGGCCTGGAAAGCAACACTCCACTGAGCTTGGAAAGGCTCCAAAGGAACGCACATCTGTAATCCCAGCCCTCTGGGGGGCTGAGGCAGAAGGATGGAAAATTCGAACCCAGCCTAGGCACCTTAGGGAGACTCACCTCAAAATATTTTTTTAAAAAAACGCTGGAACACGGCATGGTGGCGCACGCCTGTGATCCCAGCACTCGGGAGGCCGATTTCTGGAGGATGGTTGCAAGTTCGAGACCAGCCTGGGCTACAAAGTAAGCGCACGGCCAGCCTGAACCGCATAATGAGACCCTGTCTCAAAAAGACAAGGGCTGGGGATGTAGCTCAGAGAAAGAGCCTCCCTTGGGTTGGACCCTCAGTACTGCAAGAGAAAAAAAGGTCCAAAAGGGAAGGTGTTCCCCTCCTGTCCCCGAAGAAGCTCTGGTTCCGGGTTCAGATCTCCTCTCCCACCCAGGGGACCTCGGTTCCACCCACAGTGCCTTCCCCAGCAGCTCAGTTCCGACTTCCGGCCTCTGCGCTGGCACAGGGGCAGGACCTGGGCCTCCCCCTCCATCTCGCCTTTCTAGGTTGGAATTAGCATTTTTATCTCTGTAACTGCCATCTCTCAACTATTTACAGAAGCTAGCTGGATAAAAAGAGGCAACATAAAAATAGTCGCTCAACAGCTTTCGGGATGGGGTGGGGGTGGGGGCACCACGGAATTGTCTCATTTTCCTTCTCTCTGTCCGAAGTAAAAGGATGCGAGCTGGCAGCTCTCAGAAGACGGGGCCAGGTCCCAGGGTTCCTCAGCACCCCAGGTCCCCAGAAGAGGAGGTTGAGTCAAAGATCACCAAGTTTCCATGCCAATAAAATACAGGCTGGGCCCTTCTCTGTGGCCCCCAGGGCTCCTCCCCGCCTTCTAAAATACAAGCCCAGCCAAAACAAAACAGCTCACCAAACTTCTGATTTTCTCTACTGAAAAAAACAAATTCTGC
>RJWT010049001.1:0-10993 GCA_004365215.1 Cuniculus paca
AAGGAAGGAGAGGTTTATTTAGCTTACAGTTTCTGTGGATTTCAGTTCAGAATCAGCTGGCTCCAAGGCAGGGTGGCATGGCACTGGGGCAACGCTTCAAGGCAGCAGCCAGAGCAAAAGGGGGCAGCTGCTCATGGAGGCTGCAAATGGCAAGAGCAAACCATGCCAAAGAGAAAACACACCCCCATTCTGACCTTACATTGTATGTCAGCTCCACCCCTGGATGGGTGCAGAACTCACACTGCCAATCCCAGTGCTAGACAATGAGTCAACCACAAATGCTAGATTCAGCCGCTTCCATGACTACGTGAGGCTTAGGGGGGCCATCTATATACAAACCGTAACAATAACTTTCGCAAGTGAATCAAAAGTATTGACATATTTTTAGTATAAGTGCTGCTGAAGCAAGCTCATAGACTATTTAAAAATCAGAAATTAATAAATTAAAATAAATAAAAATAAAAAGCAGAAATTTGGCTCCAACAAATTTGAACATCCATTGACCTTTTCATCATTTTTACTGATGACCATGTCACCTGGTGAGAATTATAGTGAGGTGTTACAGTTGTATAAGCACATTCAACATCAAAGTTTTCTTTTATTCTTTTTGGTGCAACTGTCTTCATGAGAATACCAACAAAAAGAAGGCATTTTCCTTAGAAAGGTATACATAAACACACAAAATATGAAAAGAATTTCAGGATTTTCCTGAATCACAAGTACATGACTGATAAATTAATCATCTTTTGTTACACAATTGGCTACATTAGTTAGCCTTCTCAAAATTTCTTCTGACTTGTACTTTTGAAAATTGTTCTTGGTTAAATATAGCTACAATTATTTTCATTGTCATAATTGTCACTTACTGTAAAAATCTTGGTACGATGACCTATATCTTTTGGTCTAAGTATCAGAACCTTAAAAATATAGTATATGCATTTGTGAAACATGTTGAAAGCAACTATTTTATTCTCATTTTAGTGAGTCCACAAGGCAATGTATGTTGCATGCTAAATTAAATTACAAGTCCACTATGAATGACTTACAAATAAGTTTGTAAGAAATATGTTCTGTAAGCCTTAATACTTGGAGAGAGTTGCTGTTGTGAGACCCCATTTCATAAATGGACTTCTTGTATCTTGATTCAAAAGAGGAACACTCTAAAGAGACCTAGGGAGAAATTAATATGTTTGACTTGAGCTATGGAGGCAAAAGTTTCACCTAAATGAAGAAATCTCAAACAGAAGAGACCTGAAGGCTAATCATTATGATTTAAAATGGCCAGATTTTGACAGAACAAAGTATACATCAAGGTGGACTCTGATCAGATACGAATCACATACAAGAGGGAGATGTTATGCGTTTAGAAATTGATCAAGATCTCCTAGAAGGAAAACATACCCTAAATACTTCACAAATTCAATAGTAAATACATTACACAAAATTTGTCTGGTCTTTCCCTAGTGACAGAAGGTTCTGGGGATCCGTAAAATATTCATGAGAAAATGAGTCATTTTGAAACATTTATGAGACTCAGAAGGCCTGTCATGAAATTTCAGTTTCAGTCCAGTAAGAAACTCTTAACCTTTTCTCTTGCATCCATATCTCACCAGATTGTAAAACCAGACCTTACCTCTATGTCTTAGTTACTTTTCTGTAATTACTGATACAAAATACCTGGCAGTCAAAACTAAGGGAAGAAAGGTTAATTTAACTCACAATTTGTGGAGGTTTCATTCCATAATCCTCTAGCTCCAAGACTGGGTAGCATGTGGCAGAGGAGCAACTATTCATGGTGGTGGAAGACAGAAAAAGTAGCAAGGACAAAAAGGGGCAAAAAGGGAGAAACAAGCTTCTTTCCCTTCCCTATACTGTATGCAGGCCACTAGCCTTAGGTGAATGCATCACTCAGACTGCCAGTCCCAGCACTAGAGGATGAATCAATCGCAAACTTTGGATCCAGCTGCCTCTGAAAAGCCTGCCCCCATGACCACCCACATGAGAATTTGGGGGGACATTCAGACACAAACCATAGCACTAAATATTGAGAGATCCAAGCAATGTCATATGTCTGAAGAATTAGTTAAGAATTAAAGCAAAACATTCTTAAACAGGTTATATTTTCTTATTTGATGCCTTCTAAATATCTAAATGGTAGAGGTGAATTTAGAATTCTTAAGATTCTTTTACTCCATTGCTGGAAATTAGAGGTATATAGGAGTTCAGTGTTGGACTTGTAACCCTTTGGGAAGCTTATAGTCCATCCCTCTTCTTTTCCAACCTCAGTTTCTTTCAACACTATGAGAAATCTCACAGACACAAATTTAATACATTAGACAAGGTATTCAAGTTTCATAGTTACTATCATAGGTAGCTGATCATTGGCCATCCCTCATGGCAAAGAGTCTACACACCAACAGAGTAGCCTTTCCTTATAAGGGTGAGCCCCAGAGGAGATCACTCTATTGACCATATTCTAGCCATAGGTGGGAGAGGACAGGTAGTTCCAAAAAGTATTCTCCCCAATTCGAATGATTTCTTCTTCCTCCATGAGAAAGCAAATCTAGAAGATGGTCAACATGAAGCTTTCTAAAGTATAGCAAAAGCAGTAGCAGCTCTCATACCTGCATCTAAGGGGGTAACATGGTGTGGAAGAATCAATGGATATTCTTAGCATGATTTAAAAAAAGGACAGAAACAATTCAGAACACAAAGTGGAGAAAGACAGCAGAAGTCAACTATGCCTGCCCTCCTTCCCACTGCATGAGACTGTTCTACGGCTCATACGAATTCATGAGGGACGTGGCTAAACTTCAAGAAAGTTTAACATGCTGATTCCTTTAGGCATTTAAGTTGTTAGGCTGTACATTTATATTAGTGACTGGAGAATTTTTACAACCTGCTAATGTTTTAAAATTAATGAAACTAGGGCTGGGGATTTAGCTCAGTGGCCCAAGCGCCTGCCTGGCAAGCACGAGGTCATGAGTTCAATCTCCGGTGCTGCCAAAAAATAAAAAAATAAATAAAATTAATGAAACTCATTCCAAATTCTATTTGGGGGAAGAGAAAGATCTTGCCTCACAGAAAAACAAAACACAACATGTTTATAAGCAAACTTACAAGTTCTGGTATAAAATATATAAATTACACCTTTGTTCTTATAATAATAAAAAAATTTTTGTACCTAATCATTGCCTCTATTGGTTTTGTTACTTTTGTTACTCTCAGAGCCAAATATATGTACTAGTGTACTTGATATATGGAATCCAATGGATTGCCTTCCTATATAACCTTTATCTCTGTTATTAACTCATATTTCCATCATATTACCATAATTTTAATGTTGAAAATTATTTTGTTTTATGAGAAGGTATGCATTTTCATAAACCAATCAAAATATTTTGGAGGTGATGTTGAAAAAAATATATATATGACACACTTACAGGAAAGGAGAGAAAAGCAAGACCAGAATATACTGAAACTAGGAAAATTTGAAAGGAGCCATCACTATTTAAAGAAGTATAGAATGTTCAGGGATTATTATACTTCTGATACTATCTATAGAAACCTCTTTTCTTTTATAATGTGGATATAGGTAAAATCTAAATTATGGTCAACATGCCAGTCTATTTATTCATTTGACAAATATCTGTTGAGTACCTGTTTCGTGTCTGTCACTGTGTGTAAACAAAATAGACTTGGTTTCTCTTCCATTGTGCGGTGAGGGGAGCAGCAATGGCATTTCACAGTCTTGTGAAATGTTGCACATGGTCCCATGCATTTTCTTTAATGCTCTGACATTGCCATCTTAAAATTCTTAGCCATTTTTGAATAAGGATACTCTCCAAATTCCATTTTGTATTTTGTCCCAAAACTTACATAGCTAGCCCTGGATAGTAGGCTGCATATTTAAAATCTTTTTGTCTATCTAAAGACTTCCCAAACACTCTCATATTCATTTGGATCTGGCATCCAATATTTTGTGTCTGCGTATGGATTTAGATTTCTTTGTTGAGACACAATGCTGGTCCATTATCTTGTCCCTCGCAGAAATAGAAAAGAACAGTTTGAAAATGTACACAAATCCTTTCTGTGTCAGTAAGACTCCAGAGTGACTTATTTAAATGTTTAGTTTATAATGTGCTTCTGTTTGAGGAGGACAAATTCTGTGGGAAAAAGAATTGTGCAAATTGTAGAAATTGTGAGGTCTGTAGAGATGGTACCATGTACTTTTTTTGGTAACCTTTTTCTTTTTTTTTTGCCTTTTGACTGGGTATTGCTCCCCAGTAACATTCTTCAGCATTGAGAATGGAAACCTTGGAATATGAAATTCTCCTTTATTTGTCTCTGCCATTTAGATTTAACTAACACATCCTGGGCACACGTAAGACTTTTGTCTTATTGCTTTACCCATGTATTCATTCTTTGCTTGCAGTACCTGACATTTATTTTTATACTCTCAGCATTGACTGCAGCAGGGACTGTAACCTGAAAATTATTTACTGAGAGATTGAAATGCCATCATATATAAAAACATATATATATATTCTTTTTTATACATTTAGCAATTACTTGTTTTATATCATTCTCTAAGCATGTATAAAATTCAGAAAGCTGTATTTTATTTTTTCCTGAGAGGTTCTGTTTGATATCTTTGCAATGAATATTTTCTTAGAAATGCAACTTTCGTGCATCAAGGCCCTTTATGTACTTGAGGAGGTGCCATACCACTATGGAGTTGAACATCCATTTTGGACATGATTTGTTACATCGAGTTAAGGAGTTTATTTCAAACTTCCCAGGTCTGTCACTGGCTAATTTCTCAGGAGTCACAGCTGTGATGGAGTTTTGAAAGGAAGATATTTAGAAGGAATCACTTCTTTTGAAGGGCACCAGGCAGACGCACGCTTGAAACAAAGAACTCCATCTCTAATGCAGGCTTCATGAAGCCTCGGCCCACCTAACAGGGAATTTTGAACACCTTGGATGCCGTAGTAGCTACATATCTCTTTTCCATCACTGAAGGCAGATTTCGTTGGGGAGTACTGGACTTGAAAAAAGTGGTCTTTGTAAGTCAGTCCATCTTAGAGGGTCAGATAACTGGAGGCTGCCTTTAGACTACCTTTGTGGTTTTGGTCTGTAAGTACTTCTTTGAGATCTGGGCAGCAAATTTCCTTGTTTGCCACAGATTTTCATTATAATATCTCTTGATCAAACTTCCTAGATTACACACTCAAAATAATGAAATTCTGAAAAAGAAAAATATTGTATGTATATAGTGAAGTTAAACATTCAAAACAAGTGCCCCCATCATAAAAATTAGAGTAGCAATCCTGTTCTGTGAAGCACTGTGAAAAAGCTTTCACATTATATTTCCTAATAATGTGCCTTTTAAACATTATATTGTCTATTTATGAACAGCCTGTAAATCTAAAATACCCTGTCACTGGCAATGCCATTATTCTTATGATTTCTGTTCCTGAGTGGTTTCTGATAGTCGTGATAGGCTCTAAACAATATATATTTTATTTTTTTGCTTTAAAATAAAATTGTTCCTGGGTTTGTTGCTACAATGACTTGATATTTGATCAACAATTATAATATTTCATCATTGATTTTATTATTATTTCTATTATTCTACTTTATCTTTATGGTCTCCAAAGGGCATTTTTGTTATATTCAATTTTTAAAATTAAAATTCAGAAATGGTAGAACAAAACTAAAAAATTCTAAAATATCCCTGAAATCTCCAAATTTTCTAGTTGTCAACAAAGAAAAGACATCTAAAGTGAAACTAACACAGAGTAGCACACATAAAGTGGTCTCTGCATGTATAAGGGGATAATGACCTTATGCTAGATATTATTTATCAATATGCCTTTTTAAAAACTGACATTGGAACAAACTAGGGGTTTCCTAATAAAAGCATTGGATTCCAAAATACTATTACTGCTACTGCTACTACTACCATTACTACTACTAATGACAATGATGGTAGAACCAAGTCTCTCATTAGTTCAGTCTCTTCTGAGGACAGTAGACATTAGACCCTGACAAATGGAAATCATTTTCAAGTCCTAGAGGCATAAGACAATGTGATATGTAAAAAGATATTTCACCTAAGAATTTGAAAGAAAATAAATAAGATTTTAGACAAAATTCAAGTATACTATTGTACATAGGATTGATAATTTTCAATGATTAAAACAATAAAATTAAATAATAGAAAGTGTACAGTAAGCCAGAATGAGGTGCAACCACTAAAAGTAATGTGTAAAAAAGATTTTCAGACTTTTTAGATGGTTTATGATGCAGTTCAGTGAAAAGCAATCTAGTTACAAACTTATTAACAATATAAATTCAAAATACACATCTTTCACTTTCTCAACATAACCAGAAGGGAATATACAAAAAGATTAGTGACTATATTTTCTTCTTTTTTTGTTAAACTGTTTTTCAAAGTAATGGTGCTCTGATTGTTTAATAATCAAAGGATGAAAGTTTTCGTGTAAATAAATTATTTCTATATTTTGTTTCCCTTCCCTGGTGGCAAAACTAAATCTCATAATTTAAGAGAAAAAGAAAATACGTTTGGGGATAAAACACTACGTACGAGTTTCTATTTTCCATTTTCTGTGTTTCCTAAAAAATATTGATTTAGAATTGTCTTCCTTTAGAGATTATGTAATACAGCTTGGTTTTAAAAACATGAAGGAAGACTAAGTTCAAAATCAAATAATATAGAGCAAATGGGAAAAAATCGAGAAATAATGGAGAAAGAAAAATAAAAAAAAACCCAAAAGAAAATCTTATGGAGTAAATTGTAGCTATTGAACCAAAGACCAGTATAAGCCTTCAGATAGATTATGGGGAAAAGACCCACATTGTTCTAAGTAATTAATCACTGGGGAAATATCAGCTTATACGGAAAGATTGAACGTAAACCTTGAACTTTGTTCACGTTAACTAGTTAATTCATGTATTTAGTAAGATTTCATTGATCTATACGGCATATAAGGAATTAAACTAGTGGTTTAGTCAGAGAGGAAAAAAAGGAAAGGGGTTGTAATTGCAAGTGAAAGTAAGGTTACTATGGATGATGGAGAAAAATCTAGGGCTACAGGTCTCATCAACTTTGCCTCTGAGGTACTGGCTTTTATTGCTAATGAGGTACATCTTCAAAAGACTTTTTTTAGTAAGATCTTTGAATTCTGTTTGATATACTAGATTATGAGGCTAATTTTGATAATATATTTAGTTATTATTACAACGGCCTATTTCATGTCTCTTACCTATTTTCCCATTTTCTGTCTTCTTCCCACACAATGTAAACTCTATGAAATTAAGAGTTGCATATTTGCTCATATCCTATACCTAGAGTATATAATGGGCCTTTTTTTCACAGTAAGTATTTGATAAGTATTTCTTTAGATATTGATGAATTGATTAAATGTATGACTACAATCTTCTCTTGCAGGCTCAGATTCAGCACGATGCCTTTCATTTACAGTTCCAGCCACAGTTATCTTTAGTAATATCCATTTCCCTAATGTAGTCAGTTTGGGATTCTTATGAGTCCAGAGCTTTTGAAATTAGTTTCTGTTGGCTGATCAAATTTATGACTTGTGTATCTCAACAACATATATATTTTAAAAGCAAATTTCAAAATGGCTTTATATATTTTTACAAGAAACCCTCCCTGGCAAAAACTTTGCTTTTCATTATAATTTTGAGGTTGAATTCTCCTTCAATTCCCATGGTTTTAGTACATCTATAAAAATGATATTCATGGTTTGAGATGCTATCATATAACTCAGTAAGCCTTCACAGTTTTCCAACATTTTCTGAGCATAGATGCTCTTCATCAAAAGAATTTCAAGGGAAACTCATGTGTACAGCTTTAAGAGTTTTGCCATTAAAAGGTACAGGGAAGATAGTGACCTCTCATCCCTTTACTATTTTCTTTCTTTGGCTTGCTTCCCTCACACCACACAAGATTTTGATACGTCTTCTGGGAAATCCATGATTTCAGAGAGTATGAAGTATAAAAGTTTTGATAGTTGCTATGGGGTATGCTTTTCAATACAAAGATTTCATCAATATTTTCTGGCATCATTACTCTTGTTAAACCTGTCCCATGAAAACACAACATATTTTGGCTCAACTACTACTGCATCTAGAAACGTGAAAGACTAATTTCAGATTTTAAAGAGAAGCAGTTTAATTCAGCACACATTAAGCAATTGGCGAGTCATGGACTCAGAGTTTTCACATTGTCCTTTTGCTAATGTGTTTGACATTGTGAAAGTCATCACTTCTCCTTGCCTTGGCTTACTCAACAAAGTAGCAAGTGATTGTGCCGACTCTTCATTCTCACAGAGCATTTATTTCCAGCACTGATAATGCACTAGTCTAATGAAGCAACCAATCAAAAATTCTCTAAAGAATAGGTAAAAGTAGTCACACTTGCAGCTAAATAATAATTTAAAGGAAACATAGGGTGCAGAGCTTCATTCGTGTAATAAAAATGGCTAATTTAGGTAAGATTTCATAATGAAAACAAAAATAATTTTCAATGGAAAGGCACAAAGTAGCTTTAAATATTTCTCATTCTATCAATGCAAGAGAAAAATAGAGAGTGAGAGAGAAAGAGAGTTAGAGACTTGGGTAGCAGGTGTGAGTGGTAATTGGAGAAAAAAATGTCTTTCAGGTTCTGACTACTGGCAGGAGAAGCCAATAGAAAATGTCTACCATTATAAATCTGATTAATATGCTGCTTTTACTATAGTCACCTTCCCTTACCTGTGGGGGATATGATCCAAGACTTCTAATGAATGCAAAAAACCATATTCTACTACTGAATCACACACATATCTATTAAAAAGTTTAATATATGAATTAGGCACAGTAAGAGATTAGCAACAGTGAGATTAACAATATGCAATAATTATAATAGAATATTGGAACAAATCTTTTAGGATCATTACTCGTGCACAGATGCCATTGTTAAGTAAAATAAAGATTACCCGGACATAAGCACAGAGTGACTACCATGG
This sequence comes from Cuniculus paca, assembly GCA_004365215.1. Classification (NCBI taxonomy): domain Eukaryota; kingdom Metazoa; phylum Chordata; class Mammalia; order Rodentia; family Cuniculidae; genus Cuniculus; species Cuniculus paca. Next base: position 9,057 of record RJWT010049001.1, read on the forward strand.
TGTTCACATCTGATACAGCTATTAGATGAACTACAGGCAGGTTGCATATACAAGGGGTGATCAAAAATATGATGAATGTTTAAATTTTGAAAAATTATTATAGTAAAAGACACGTTGCCGTTAACCTTCCTCAAAATACTTCCACTTGCTTTAAGAACACTTATCCTATCATTCTTGCCATTTTCTGGAGGTCCTTTTCATGAATGTCTTCATGAGGTATGATAAAAATATGGTACATGCTGCTTCCTGCTAAGTGCCTTCCAATGGAAAGGCAAATTCAGAAAAACATAACAATGTGTCCTCATCTCCCTTAATCACCAGATCTTACCTGGTGCAACTTTTGGATCTTCTCCAAAGTCAACATGACCATGAAAGGTAAAGTTTTTTAATCAGTGCAGTACATCAAGGCAGCCATGAGAGTTCAACTAAAGACATTTAAGAGGTCATCCAGAACTGCTTCAGAGAGTGGCAGTTGAAGTGAATGGGAGTATTTGGAGGGGAACTAAGGTCAATGTATCTTAATCTTTTAACTTAAAAACCCACCATGTGTTTTGATCACACTCAAAAGAACTTGGATTGACTGAACAAAGAGAAGATTCATATCTCAGGCAGAATGCATTGGGATGGTTCAAGTTTTCATCATGTAACTCAGAATGGCATGCAATTTTAAACTTATATTTTAAAATTTTATTTTTTGAATGTTTCATTTAATTTTTAGTCTATGGTTGAATGTTCTTAAGTGAAAATTCAGATAAGGAGATTAGTGTACTAGTAGGTTGAGTCTCATAATTCTCTGCTTGAGACTCAACTATACAAAAAATATTTTAAAATGTTTAAAATAAAGAAGGAAAAGAAAGAAAAAGGAGAGAAAAAGAATAACAAAACTAAACAAAAGTTAGGAACCAACATGACTATTTATCCTTAACTCAATCACGTTTCGTACCGTAGGCAACAGTTCAGGGCCCTGTTCTCAGTCTTGCATAGAACAATATTAGATTAGTAGCTAAATTTCTCAAAGAAGAACTTGAACTTCATGAAAGGATACTACTTTCACTTCAGAATGTTTTTGTTACATTTCAATCACTTTGCATGTCTATCAATTCTCCCTCTGAGTGCCTCAAATCATTTCACCAAATGATACTGCCAGATAAGGTAAGTCAATCATCTTTAGAAAATTCATTAAATCTGAGGCCACTATAGTACCATTTGTTCAGCTGAAATAATATTTACACAGGCTATATGTATAATGTGCTCACTAAAGAACTCACAAAATAGTTTATTTCCTCAGAAAAACCTCTCTTCAATTCATTAATTTCTTCAAAATGTTTGAAAGCAAGTATATGAAAAAGACTTGAATGCTAATCCACTAGATGAATCACAGATTTTTCAAGGTGACATTTTAGTACATTAAAGACTAGATCTGAAAAGATACTGATTTACAGGGGAAAACAGAAGATGTTTAAAGCAAAACAACTGAATTAAAGGGTTGACATAAGGAAACTTCAGTCTTTATGCTGACCATTATACACAAAGACAAAGGCACAAAGGGAACAAAGTCAGAGTACTTGCTCTGAAGTATTGCACAGCAAGTGAGAAAAATACTTTAACTTTGCGTAAGAAGATTGATTTCATTCTCCATGAAATGTAGAAAATAATGTGTCACACATGTTACTATAGTTGGATAACAAAGAACTCAGTTACTAGCTAGAATCAGATTGTACTAAACTTCAATCCAGATCTCATATATATATATATATATATATATATATATATATATATAAATTCAGTGGGAGCCATAGACATATCATAGCTCAACTAAGCATGTGTTTATGTGTTTTCTGGTCTTTAAAATAGTTATAGCCTTAGTTACTGGAAATGGTTATTGTGTACATTTAATGTGCCAATATACAAAGTGCTTCACACTCTTTCTGATATAC
>RJWT010049002.1:0-11076 GCA_004365215.1 Cuniculus paca
TATAGACTGAAATCTCCAGAAACTGCAAACTAAATAAACCTTTCCTTACTTCACCCTGGATATCAGAGAAAAGTAACTAAGACACCTTCCTTCTTCAAGGAATTCTTGCTAATATTAGTGTATGAAGCAACTGAAATATAGTTTTCACCTTATAATAGTAAATTGCTTTTTCAAGAAAAGAAATCAAAACAGTAGAATTAATGACACTGTTTATATGAATTAACACAAATTGCATAGTGTTCCTAACTAGGGTATCTCTCCCTAGAAGGACATAAGATATATTTCATTCATTTTAACTGTCAAAATGTTTTCATTTATTAAAGTAATTAATTGTTTAGTTTTGTAATGTTCAACTTAAATATTGTAAAATAATACCTTTATACAAATGACAAGGCTTTAACAATTTCTTATTGACAATTAACTTTATATTTTATTCTTTAATCTAATAATATCTATGTAAATTATTTTGCAAAAGCTACTATTAAAACTCTAAAATGAAGAACTGGAAAAATATGAAGAATGAATGTTTATTTTTATAGTCATTGCTTTGATTAAAGTTGGTGTTTAGTTGTAATTTTAAACTTGAAAATAAAAGAATAGAACTTACTTCACTTTTTAACCTGGTTTTCCAGTGGATACAGATATCATCTTGGAAGTAAATGCAAAAAGTAATTTCTCAGATGGGTTTTACTAAAGAAGTCACACATGTTCACCAGAGAGCATTTATTTATTTTCATAAGAAATTACAAAATTAAATTCAGCATATATATTTTCAATATATGTAATTCAACATAATAACAAACTCTGAGTGACATAAAAAGGAAAACCAAATGTAAATTTTGTCTGCAATATTTCACCTGTAAAATTGAAAGATTTCATACTTCTTTTTTCCCAAACTTAAAGTTAGACCCTCTCCATTCTCTTTTGTTTTAATCTCAAAAACTTCCCCTTTATTCTCATCAGAAAATCCAATTCAGAGATTTTTCTGAATTTTTTCTACCTTACAGCGCTGCTGTTTGTTTATCCTGGGGTGACACTCAGACTTTGAAAGATTCAAGGCTTTTCAAAGCTCCTAAAGAAAAAAAAAAACCAAAACTATGTAACATTAGAGATAATAAATACAAATTTCTAATGTTCCTTGAAAGGTCTTGAAAGTGATTTATATAAGGGATGGGTCCTAAAATTTGAGCTTCACCAGCTATAAATAGCCTCTGCATGTCTTCTTTCCCACCCAAATTAAAGTAAATTTGTCACTCAAACATAGCTTTATAGAATCCGACTCTCCATTTGCTCTGGTTCCAGTTCCGGATAATGAAGCCAAGATGTTGAACATTATATAACCTTGAACACCACCACACCTGCTGATTTATGATCAATAATTGGATCTGAATTCTTCAGCTTGGCTGGGAAATTCATAATATTCCCTTAGTTCTCTCCTGGTCTTTATGGAAGACATTTCTAGCATTTCCAATAATCCTTAAACTTTAGTACTCTATTTTCCCCTTAGCTTTAGCAGAAAATATGCTTCTTAATTTAATAGGAAGATTTCATTTAAGATCTCTCTATTTCTTTTCACCTAAACTGCTCAAGTATTTGCAATCTGCTTTTCCTTCTTATTGTTATTTTGGATCTAAACGTTTTCCTGCACTTTGGATCATGTTCCTTTCTGTGCTGTTAGGAATTCTACCCTTGCATTCACATGTTCCTTTCCCTGGGTCTTCAGCTGCTCTTTCCATTTTGGCTCTTTCCCTTTTTGTCTCCAGGTGTGGACCTGTCTCTACTCTTCCTTTTGAAGCCTTGTTTATTTATTTGTTTCTTCTTGTAAGATTTATGTGTCTTCATTCATTTTTTACAACTCTTTCCATATGCTATTTTTACCTGGTTTCAGTTTTGCAGTATTTTTTGTCACTAAATGCAATGGATACTTTGATTTGTGCCTTATTTATGTGTGTAGAATAGTGTGTGTGTGTGTGTGTGTGTGTGTGTGTGTGTGTGTGTGACTAGGAAATAAACTCAGGGCCTTCACATTGAACTACATCCCCGACCCACTTATTGGGTTATTTGTGTTTTGATACAGGGTGTACCTAAGTCACTAAGTTGTCCTTGCTAGACTTGAATTTGTGATTCTCCTACTTCAACATCCCAGACTTTGGAATTACAGTGACACTATTCTGATCACTTTTCAAAAATCATATTTTAATGTTATTAAAATATCATATCTGATAGTTTAGAAAATATGTGATTTTTTTGAAATAACTCTTCATCATTTGTCTCACTTCTCTTCTCTTACTACTTTGCTTGCTCCATTTAAGTATCCCTTGCTGAGTCTAGGAATGTTTAATGCAGGAAATATATATATGTGTGTATTTATATTTATATTATTTATGTGTTATTGGGATATTGATAATGCAATAGACACAGAACCAATAAAAATATGTACTGCAGTGAAATATTATTTTTAACATATACTTCTTGTACAAAAAATAATTTTAATTAGTTGAAAAATTTATGAAGTTCCTGTTAAAAAAATAAGATAAGCCATTAATGCTTAATAAGCAACCATGTAGCTATTGATGCTAAATTTGACAGAAGTTCAAGAGATAATTTGGATGAAGGTGATGCCAACAAATGGTAGTATAAGATATCCCAGCATTCATTCCAGCATGTATTAGACAGTTTTCTCTTTTTTGGAAAAAATAACCAATATCCAAGTTTTAAAGGAGATTTGATTTGGCTTATGTTTTCAGAGGGTTCAGTCTATGGTCAACAGAATGCAAAGCAGAAATATCACCATGGAAGGGCATGACAGAACAAAGTTGCTTAGTCATAGCATTTGGGAAGTAGAGCAGAGAAACAGCACCAGAAGGAAGAGTCCAAGGACTCGATATAGCCCAAGGTCATGCCTTTATGACTCACCCAGACACCCAAAAATGCACTTCACTAATCCACTAGGTGGCTCCCAAACTAATCAAGTTGACAATTAAGCTTAACCATCACACCTCAAAGAAAACAATTAGAAAGTTAACTATTTTAATACTAATTTCCTGATCTATGAATTCTCCTCGGGTAAAACAAAAGAAAGTAAAAAACCATTTTTCCTCACCTTTCAGAATGGAATCTCTGGATTCACCCAACTCATATTTCCAGGGTTTGAATGCTTTCAATGTTTGCAAAGGTCATGTTGAAATCTAATCCACATAGTGAGAAAACTTAATCTGATTACAGGTTTTAGAGGTAGAGTCTTTGGAAGGTGATTGGGATTAGATAAAGTTATCAGAGTGCAGCTCCCAATATTAAATCCTGATAGCTTCATATAAAGCAGGAGAGAGACCAGAACTCACAAAGGATTCTAGCTAAGTGATGTCTTCTACTCCCTCAGGACTCTGCCAGCAACAAGATCATAAGATGTGGGCCCTCTACCTCAGACCAGAAACATGAGCTCAAATAAAACTCTTTGGTTATAACTCATCTATACATGTGGTACTGAGTTATTAGCAACTGATACCAGATGAAGACACTAGCATAGGTAAAATATCTGGAGTTGGGCAGGAACAAAGAGGGCAGGAACAGCAAGTTTAACAACATCAGCAAGTCTCACTCTTTACTCATTGCTGGACTGCAGTACCCAACAATCACAATATAAAGGAGGACAGGTTTATTTTGGCTTGTGCTTCAGTCCCTGACCAGGTGGGTCCCAAGAAGAAACAGCATGATAGAGGGTATAGAGGAGGGAAAACTGCTCACCTCCGGCAGCCAGGAAGCAGAGGGCATCCAGGAAGCAGAGAAGAACGAGAGGAGCCAGAAAAGTACATATACCCTTCCACTTCACACCCCCAGTGACTCAGGCACCTTCCCTGACCAGGCTCTATCTCCCAACACCAAACCAGTTTCATCACCTCCTAAGCTAATCATCGTTCACAAGTGCCTGCTCTGACACAATAAGGATTTGGGGAGAGGTTCAGACATAAATTAAATCCACATGAAGTGCCAGTGTGGTGACAAGCAGCTTGCTCTGCAGAATACTCCAACAACTTCACTACTGAGAAACCCAGCAGACACTGAACCAACTGCACATTACCTGTTGTTTATCACTGATAAACTCTGCTGTTTTGCCACATTTTTTTGGTTTTAATTTTGTCATTGCTGACTCCAGCTGCCTAATTATCCCGCTGTTTCTCTCTCCTTTCCCTTGAATTCCCTCAACCAGGAACCAGTGCGGCAACCATGCACATGCCCGTTAATGCCCATGCTCTCAGTGCGTGCACGCTAGTGGCTAATCCCATAATTGTGCGTGTACACCTGACGCTCCCAAGCCCACGTGCATCTACATTTGACCCTTGATTCTCCCATTGACGTTGGTCCCCGCCACCAGCCTTGTGCCCTCAGCTGGTCCCTACCACCACACACATACCTGCAGCTGTCTCTTAAAAGTGAGTGTGTGCACATCACCAGCAACAACTCCCATTCCTGCAGCACTCATTACTTGTCAGTGAACCTGAAGGCTCTCTAAGGATTCCAGCAGTCCTTGTACCTACTGCAACCTCTCCCAGCTTCCTGCCAGGGCCCACACTATTGCTGATATCATGCATCGTAGATCCTTGAGATAACAAGATGCTCCCTGACTTCTCAGATAGTTGGTACCCATGCTGCAGCATGCTCCAGTAGACCTCTTCTCCCATTATTGGAGATGAAGAATGTTCTTTACCAAAACCAGTCCATGCCTTTAAAGAGAGATGTCTATTTCCGCAAATGTGCCGACACCTATGCAAAACTGCAAAGACCACAAAGATTTAGGGAAACCAACCACACGAAAGTTATACATTTAAGCTTCCAGTAACAAATCCTGTGAAATGAAGATACACAAACTGCCTGCAAAAGGATTCAAAATAATTGTTCCAAATAAGCTTAGTGAACTATAAGAAAATATAGGGAAATCATTCAACAAAATCAGAACAATAATATCAGAAAAAATGAAAATTTCAAAAAAAGATAGAATGTATGAAAACAAACAAAATTTAGTCCTGAAAGACACAGTGACAGAGGTAAATAATGTGATACAGAGCTTCAACAGCTGGTTCATTCATTGAAAAATTAGGAAACGCAGTAAGATCACATGAAATTATTCACTTAGAGATAAAAGAAGGAAAATATAAAGAAAATCAAGAGATACTGTGGAATTTATGGAGCATCATCAAGAGAGCTAATGTTACCATTATGTCAATTCCAGGAAGACAAAAGGAAGGAAAATTTTTTTAAAAAAATAGTAATGAAAAACTTCCCAAATCCAGAAGTAGGAAAATCCAGGCATGTGAAGTTTAAAGATTCCTAACTACTCTTAACCAAAAGATTTATAATCCAACTGTCCAAAACAAATGCAAGGGGAAATTTTTCCAAGCAGTTACAGAACAAAGACTTGTTGCATACAAGGGACAAACTGTCAGGACATGCATCAGCCAACACCTTGCAGCCCAGAATGCAATATGATACATTCAAAATGTTAAAGAGAATATACTACCACCCAAAAATACTTCACTTGGAAAGTTGTCTTTCAGAAATGAGGGAGATACAAGGACTTTACTAAAGAAATAAAGCTAAGGTAGTATCAGCACCAGACCTAGTTTACAATGCATGCTAAAAGAAGTTCTTCAAGCTGACATAAAAAGATGACAAGTTAGTAATACAGAGGAAAATTGAGGATGAAATCATTTATAAAAGTAACTATATAGTCAAATACCAAATACTTTAGCATTACAATGGTAGTGGTAAAATCACTTATAATTTTAGCACAATATTGAAATATAAAATCATTAGAAATAACTACAGTTACAATAATTTGTTCATAAATATTTATTTATTTATTTATTTTAAAGAGAACAAAACAAAACAGAGTTAAACACAACAAAGCATTTCAGAACAGACCATTGCAATTAATACAGGTCTTCAAAACATAACAATAGGAGATTAAAAATGGCTACCCTAGTGTCTCTTATTTGCTAGGAAATGGTTGTTCATACATTTACACACAATAAATGCAAACAAAAACAAAATAATATAAAACCACATAAAACAAAAGAATGAAAGCATTACAGGCCTTCAAATCAGACAATAAGAAATCAACAATGGCTACCTTAATGTCCTTTGTTTTCTTCATAAAAGCTGTTCATATCTTCTCACATATTGCAATCAAAGAGTAGAAAACAGACAAACCAATCATATCAAAGAATAAAAGCATTATTGGTCTTCAGAACATTTACCCCATATTTATTGGGGATTTTGTATCTTCTTGAGTCTTTCAGTTTCTTACACTAGGGAGACGATGCAGTGTTTACACATGTGAGTTTGGTTTATTTCACTTAAGAGTATGGTCTCAAGTCACATCCATTTACCTATAAAAGCCTCAATGTGATCCTTCTTTATAGCTGAATAGTACTCCATTGTATAAAAGTACCACATCTTTTTTATCCATTCCTCAATTGATGGGCATTTGGGTTGTTTCCAAGATTTGGCCATTACAAATTGTGCTGCTATAAACATGGGTGCACATATATCACTTCTTCTGGGAATATGCCCAGAAGCAGAATAGCTGGGTCAAATGGGACTTCCAGTCCTAGCATTTTGAGGAAACTCCAGACTGATTTCCATAGTGGCTGTACCAGTCTATACTCCCACCAACAGTGGAGAAGCTTTTCTTTTTCCCCACAGCCTCTCTAGCATTTGTTGTTGTTGGTTTTCTTGATCCTGGCCATTCTTTCTGGAGTGAGATGAAAACTCAGTTATTTTAATTTGCATTTCTCTAATGACCAATGATGCTGAACATGTTTTCTTGTATTTATTTGCCATTCGTACTTCTTCAGCTGAGAAGTGTGTTTTCATCTCAGATGCCCATTTTTGGATTGGGCCATTGAATTTTGAGGGCCTGATTTTTTTAATTCTTTATATGTTCTAGATAGAAGACCTTTGTCTGAAGGGCAGTTGACTAAGATTTTTTCCCAATTCATGGGTTTTCTTTTCACTCTGTTGGAGGTTTCCTTTGACATGCAAAAACTTTTTAATAAGACAAGATCCAAGTTGTTGATTCTGGGAAGTGTTTCCCATGCAGTTTGACTTTTGTTCATGAATTCTCCACCTACTCCTATGTCTTCAAGATTTTTACCTACTTTGTTTTCCAGCAGATTTGGTGTTTCTGTTTTAATATTTAGATCTTTGATCCATTTTGACTTCAGTTTAGTGCTTGGGTCTAGTTTTACTTTTTGGCATATGGAAAGCCAGTTTTTCCAGCACCATTTATTAAAGAATGTGTTTGACCCCTTTGTCAAAGATAAGGTGGCTGAGTGTGTTTGTAGTTGCGGTTGTGTCTTCTAATGTATTGCATTGATCCTCAGGTCTGTTTTGATTCCAGTACCATGCTGATTTGAGTACAGTAGATTTGTAGTATAATTTCAAGTCTGGTATTGCGATGCCTCCTGCCCTACCCTTGCTGCCCAGAATTGCCTTTGCTATTCTAGGTCTCTTCTGTTCCAGATGAATTTTAAGAATGATTTCTCTAGATCTGTGAAGTATGCTAATGGTATTTTGATGGGAATTGCGTTAAATCTGTATAATTTTGGGAGAATGGCCATTTTCACAATGTTTGTTCTTCCTATCCATGAACACAGAATGTCTTTCCATTTTCTGAGATCCTCTTCGATTTCTTTTTTCGGAGTGCTGTAATTTTCATTGAATAGATCTTTTGCTTCCTTTGTTAGGTTGATTCCTAAGTATTTCATTGTTTTGGATGCTATTGTAAAGGGTGTGGTTTCTCTTATTTTTCTCTCAATGAGTTTTTTGTTTGTGTACAGGAATGCTATTGATTACTGAGTATTAACTTTGTATCCAGCTACATTACTGAATTTGGTTATTACATCCAAAAGTCTTTCAATGAAGTTTTGAGGGTCTTCTATGTAGAGTATCATGTCATCCACAAGTAGTGATAACTTAACTTCTTCCTTTCCTATCCTTATTCTTTTTATTTCTGTCTCTTGTCTAATTGCTCTGGCTAATGTTTCCAGCACTATATTGAGTAGGAGTGGTGATAATGGACATTCTTGTCTTGTTCCCAATTTTAGAGTGAAAGCTTTCAGTTTTTGACCATTTAATGTGACATTGGCTGTTGGTTTGTCATAGAGGGCTTCTATCAGATTGAGGTAAAGACCATCTATTCCAATTTTCTGTAGGGTTCTTATCATGAATGAATTTTGGACTTTATCAAAAGCTTTTTCTGCATCTATTGAAATGACCATGTGTTTCTTATCTTTGGCTCTATTGATATGGTGTATTATGTTTGTTGATTTGCATATGTTGAATCATCCCTAAATTCCTGGGATGAATCCCACTTGGTTGTGTTGTATAATCTTCTTGATGACTTTCTGCATTCTGTTTGCCAGTATTTTATTGAAGAATTTTGCATTGATGTTCATTAGGGAGATTGGCCTGTAGTTGTCTTTTTTTGTTGGGTCTTTCTCTGCTTTTGGCATTAAGGTAATACTTGCTTCCAGGAATGAGTTAGGGAGACTTGCTTCCCTTTCAATTTCATGAAAGAGTTTGAGGAGTGTTGGCATTAAGTTTTCCCTGAATTTCTTGTAGAATTCAGCTGTGAATCCATCAGGATCTGGACTTTTCTTGGCTGGTAAGGTTCTAATTACATTTTCAATTTCCTTAACTGAAATGGAGTTATTCAGTAGTTTTATATCTTCTTGACCCAGTTTTGGTAATTGATATGTTTCTAGAAATCTGTCCATTTCTTCTGTGTTATCCAAGCTATGAGAGTAAAGATTTTTGAAGGAGGTATTGATGATCTTCTGTATTTCCACAGGGTCTATAGTGATTTTACCCTTTTCATTCCTTATTGCATGGATTTGAGCTTTTACTTCCTTTTTTTTAATAAGGTTGGTTAGGGGCTTATCAAACTTATTTATTCTTTCAAAGAACCCATTCTTTGATTTGTTGATTCTTTGTATTGTTTTCTTAGCCTCAATTGCATTAATTTCTGCTCTGATCTTCATAATTTCCTCTCTTCTTTTGGCTTTGGGTTGGGGTTGCTTTTCTTTTTCTAGATGTTTGAGGTGTAACATCAGATTATTTATTTGTGTTCGTTCCATTTTCCAGATGTGGGAATTCACCACAATAAATTTCCCTCTGAAAACTGCTTTCATGGCATCCCACAGATTCCGGTAAGTTGTATTTGTATTTTCATTTCCTTGTAGATATTGTTTAATTTCTTCTTTAATTTGCTCTGTGACCCACTGATTGTTCAGGAGTGTGCTGTTTAATTTCCATGTGTTTACAGAGTTTTTGCAGTTTCTTTTGTCATTAATTTCCAGTTTGATGGCACTGTGATCAGATAGCATGCATGGGACAATTTTGATTCTTTTGCATTTACTTAAGCATGTTCTATGGGCTAGTATATGGTCTATTCTAGAGAATGTACCACGTGAAGCTAAGAAGAATGTATACTCTGATGTTGTTGGGTGGAAAACTCTGTACACATCTACCAGGTCCATTTGTTCACAGGTTTGATTCAGTTCTGTTATTTCTTTGCTGATTTTCTCTCTAGTTGATTTGTCTGTTTGAGTCAAGGGTGTATTAAGGTCTCCCATTATAATTGTGTTGTTGCTTATTTGATTTTTCATTTCTATTAATATTTGTTTTATATAGTTGGGTGCTCCCATATTTGGTGTGTATATATTTAAGATTGTTATTTCTTCCTCTTGGAGTTTTCCCCTAACCAGTATGTAGTGACCTTCTTTATCTCTTTTGACCATTCTTGGTTTGAAGTTCACATCATCCAATAAAAATAGCTACCCTTGCTTTTTTTGGGGTTCCTGTTGCATGGAGGATTGTTTTCCATCCTTTGACTTTCAGTCTATGAATTTCCTTTTGGATTAAATGGATTTCTTGTAGACAGCATATGGTTGGATGTTGTTTCTTGATCCATTCTGCCAGTCTGTTCCTTTTGATTGGTGAATTGAGGCCATTCACATTAATGGTTATATCTGATAGACACTGGCTTGTATTAGTAATGTTATCTTTCTACAGTGGTTTCTTTACCTTTTCCCTCTACTTAATGTTTACCCTGCTTATTGTTCTTCTGTTGATCTTCTTGACATCATAGCTAGAAGTCATGTCTATCTAGAGTATCTTTCAGTATTCTTTGCAGGGTTGGTTTGGTGGTCATGAAGTTCTTCAGCTGCTGTTTGTCATGGAAGTATCTTATTTCTCCATCAGTTTTGAAGGATAGTTCTGAAGGGTACATCAGTCTGTGTTGGAAGTTTTTTTCACTTAGGACTTGAAATATTTCACTCCATGCTCTTCTTGACTTCATTGTTTGTGTTGAAAAGTCTGCTGTGATTCTGATGAGCTTTCCTTTATAGGTGATTTGCTTCTTTTCTGTAACAGCTTTTAATATCCTGTTCTTATGCTGAATTTCTGGGATGCTGGTTATTATATGTCTGGGTGTTGATTCATTTTGGTTATGGCTAATTGGATTTCTATATGCTTCACTTATCTGTATGTCAGTTTCCTTTTCCATGTTTGGGAAATTTTCAGCTATTACTTCTTTAGATAGTGTTTTTATACCATTTGTGTTCTCTCCTTCTTTTTCATTTACACCTATCAGTCTTATATTATTTTTCTTTGTATCATCTTGCAACTGCTGAATTGCTATTTCCTGACTCCTTGTTATTTTTAAAAGATGTTTCCTTTCTTCCTCACTAGCTATAATCATGTCTTTGAGGTCTGAAATTCTATTTTCACATTCATTGAGGCAGCTTTTCCAGCTTTCAATGGTATTCTTGATTTCCTGGATATCTCTTTGAATCTGTTTCATGCATTCTAATTCTTTCTTCTATTCTTCATTCAAGGTTTCCTTCCTTTTGCAGTGCTCCTTTATTTTTTCAACTGTATCTTCTTTAGATGTGTTTAGCATTTCTATCATTACATTTATCATCTCTTGTTTCACCTGGGAAATCATTTCTAATCTCAGTTCCTTTAAAGCTTCATGGAGTTGTTTCTTTACTTCAGTTGCTATTATTCAGAAGC
>RJWT010049003.1:0-11065 GCA_004365215.1 Cuniculus paca
AAAAAAAAAAAACTATAGTAATAAAAACAGCATGGTACTATCACAAAAACAAACTTGGGATCAATGGAACAGAATAGAGAAAGCAAAAACAACTCCAGGCACAGGCACAGTCAGCTGTTTGATCTTTGATGAAAAGGCCAAATACACACAGAAAGAAAAATGGTCTCTTTAATAAATGGTGCTGGAAAAACTGCCTAGTCTCATGCAGAAGATTGAACCTAGCCTCATCATTTCACCATGTTCTAAACTAAATTAAAATGTATCTAAAACCTAAATGTTAAAACAGAACTCTTCATCTGCTGGAAGAGAAAATAGGTAAAACTCTTGAAGACATAGACATAGGCAAGGACTTTCTGAAGAGAACACCAGCTGCACAAAAATAATAGCAAGAATCAAGAAATAGGATCACATTAAATTAAAAAGCTTCTGCATAGCAAATAAAATGATCAACAGAGTGAAGAGACAACCTGCAGAATGGGAAAAAATTGCCAACTGTTTCTTGGACAGAGGATTAATAGCTAGAATATATGATGAACTCAAAAAATTGCCCCATCAAATAAAAGTTCCAATAGGAAAATTAAATGAATAAGCACATCTCAGAAGAAGTACTGATGGCAAATGAATACATGCAGAAATACTCAGCAGTAGAGAAATGCAAATTAAATAACATGGAGATTCCATCCAACTACGGAAAAATGGCATCATCAAGAAATCAAATAATAACAAATGCTAGTGAGGCTGTGGGGAAAAGAACCCTTCTACACTGTTGGTGGCAGGTAAACAGTGCAATCACCATGCAAATCATTGAGATTTCTCAGAAAAATAAAACTTGAAATTTCATTTGATGCAGCTATCTTCCCCAATGAGTTAAAGACATCATATTACGGTGCATACCATGTTTACAGCAGCACAACTCATAAGAGATAAATCTTGGAAGCAGTCTGTATGTGCATCAGCAGATACATGGATAGAGAAAATGTCACATTTACACACAACTGAATGATACTCTACCATAAAGACAGAAAAACTTGGGTTATTTGTTGGAAAACTTTATGTTAAATGAAATAAATCAAACATATAAGCTTAAATATTGCATGGTTTCTCTTATATGAGAAACCCAAAATATAAATAAAGAGCAAAAAAGTCAGTTAATAAGAAATAGGGTGGTAGATCTTACGCAGAAGGAAAGAGGACCGGGTGACAAGGGAGGGGGAAGAGGGAAAAGGAGGAAATTAAAATAGAATTATGATGTGTCATGTCTGCACAGCAACTCCACACAAGGAACATAATCATTATGTGCTGCAAACATGTATAAAATTTTTAAAATAAAAATAAAAAAATAAAAAGACCCTAGAAAGACATCTTCCTATGTTGTCTATTATTTGTTACTTATTTGTATTCAACTCACTTCTCTTTCAGTATTAGAAACTAAAGAAGTTTTAGACACAGATCAAAAAATAGAAACTGTTCCATAGTCATGTCTACAGACTTACTGCATATTAAATTTCATAATGGAAATCAGATCAACTATGGTCAAGGAAGTAATGAAGGACTTGTTCTCTTTCATGAGTTGATTTCTGCCTCCAGGTTTCTTTTACTTTAAGGAAAATTTCCCTAATGTTTTTGAGGAAAACTGCTCACATTTTTTTCCGAAGCAGCCCTTAACTGTGTTTCCGTGTGGCTGCCAGGCAGATTCACCCTCAGTAGGAGAAAGACAAGTCACAGGTCACTGCAGTAGCCTGCCTAGGGGAGCCGGTCAGCAAATCAGTCTCAACTTCTAAAAAAGTACCAAGGCCAGCCCAATATGTTATGCTAGATTTGCACCTGCAAAAGTAGAATGTGCAAATTTTGACCCATAATGCACAAAAAATTGTGACAGAGCCAATTTAGGTGAAATATTTTATAATATTTTATTCAGAAAAAGGCACTTAAAGTGAGAGTTTCTCTACTAATAATGAAAAATGCCAATAGGTTTTCTTCCATTCTAGAGGAAACTCTTTAGATATTTAAGGGTTCTCAAACAAATAAGCCATCTAAAATTACTCCATTGAAACAAGTCAACTTTCTCAGATTTAAGTTATTCATTTAATCTGATATATCCCTTCTTGCTGCAAATTGCTTAAATCTGCAGATATGTGCTATGAATCTTAAAAGAATAACTCTAGAAAAATGCCAGAATAAATATTTTCAAAGCATCTCTCAAAAAATATTATCTTTCTGTCTTTTCAAGTATTTTCTTACATTTTTAAAATAGTGATTAATTTCCAAGGCATTTTAAACAATCCTTTGTCCTTTGGACATATTCTGGCTCAACTGAATATATAATTTTTTTAGTTTTATCATTTTTTTCATACTGCCATTTGAAAAACAGATACCAGAATATGTGAATTAATGGAAATATTAGTATTACTTTTGACATAATTTTAAGTTAACATATGGAAAGTTTCTATCATCTAAAAATAAAACTTGAAGAATCAGTTCAAATATTTTCATGCAGATTAAGATTTTGTTTGCATGGTTCCTTTATGGAACAGAAAAAGAATTTTAAAATTCAGGTTTTGTTTTAATTTGAAGAAACCTTTAAAATTCATGATCTTAGTTTTCTCAGTTTCATATAATGTCATTTGAAATTGGGTGACATCTCATTGCAGAAAAGTATAATAAAACAATGATTTATTTGCTATGTTTTATTTTTTCACACTTCTATGTCTGTGTTTATTATGGTACCCATAGTAGTGAACTCGCAATAAATCCTGAGGTGCTCTAACCAGGGTCTGTCCTTTTCTTCCTCATTTTAAGGCAATCTGTCTTTATTCTGATTAGGTTAAACTACTCCTGTTTAACATTGCTGGTTTCTTTATAGAGCCAGGTGATACATAGCATTTTCTTGGGGATTTTTCCAGGAGAGGAAATGTGGATGAATCATACCGAAGATGAGGATTTCTACTCCACAGCTAGAGCTAACTAAAATGCATCTTTCCCACTAGGATCTGCCCAGCATCTTTTGACCAAGAACAAGCCAAAGTCAACATCAAAAGAAGAGAAATGTTAAGCAGCAAACTATTGAAACCAGAGCCCAAGACATCGTCTGGGTTCCTAGCCTATCTCTGAATTTTTCTCTCCTGTAACATAAACACATCATACTTAAGTTTTCTTTTACTTATAGCCAAAAGCATCTTAAGTGATACAACTTCTTAAGTATAGCTTTAAGTAATTATTTGCAACAACCACAGTATTTAATGTTGAAAATTTACATGTATTACTTCATCCATTCATTTTAATACAGCAGATGCCTGCTATATAAACCAGATAAACGCATAAAAAGGTCTCTTTTAATCCTCCACTGACCTAAGTAGCCAGGACACAAATCCTCCAGCTACTGGCAAAAAGTACAAATGGCATCACACCCCTGATGACTTTACCAAGGTGCAGACTGTCACAGAAGGTCAGTGCCCACTTCAGATGTCAGCACCCACAGCAGTGTGTTGATAGCTCTTTTTGAACCTGCTAATTGACTTCTAGATACTCTCCCAATATCTGATTAAGAAAGTCTGAGCAGCAACATTGAATCTCAAAAAAATCACCCACACAAGTTTTTCCTTTAACCTCAAACCTTCACAATATGCTTTATTTCTACTCCTATCAGTCTTTCTCTTTTTAATGAATTAAGTTTATTAGCACATTTTAGGTATGCATAATGATCATATTTCCCGTAGGGAATTTGTACCTGCACACGATATAACAATCTTCCCATCAAGCACACACCTAGCCATTACTGACTCATAGTCCAGTTTTATAACAATATCTGTAATATGAGCTTACTTTTCATGAGTTTATTTCCTCTTAAAAAGTACTTTTATTAAGGTTTTCCACTCAACTGCCTCATTTTGTTTCAAATAACAACTGAATAATGCACTAAATTAAAATTAAAATATCTTTATGATCAAGTAGCGCTAAACTGTACTAAATGAGTTCTAATTCACCTATTCATAAATAGCTAGTCTATATACAAACTTATATAATTTCTAAATTTAAACACTTTCAACATAAATATTACTGTCCTCTCCTACAATACCTCTCAGTAATACTTCAGTAAAAACTGGCTGGAGACTTACTGCCTCATAAGAAAAAGAAAATATAAAAGAAGTTTAAAGCACTCTCTTACACATTAATAATATCTCTGCTACTCAGGAAGCTGAGGCAGGAGGATCAAGTTCAAGTCAACCTGGGCAAATTAATGAGACACAAGGGAGAGAGGGTGAATACTTTCAAAATACATGAAGCTTTTAGGTAGTAAAACTGATATAGTGATACACAGATCACACATGAATCCTGCTTTCAAGGATTTAAACATACTACAGAAAGAGAAAATTAGGACAAATGAAGAAATAATTTATTTTTAAATGATTATTGTCAGTATCAAAGAAAGCACAGAAAAAGTAGAAAATGAGACATAAGGAGGGAGAAAACATTGCACATCCAAACATTGCAGTGTGGATATGCATTAATCAGAATAGGTGATATCTTAACTTTATCATTTACAAAAAAGAGGATATTACTCTGTATGAGTAATTAAAATTTAAAAAAGACTGACTAATTTTTTTTAAAAAGTGGGTGGTTACAAATTGCTAGAGATGAATCATAAAATTGACTCTTTGGCCTACTTTTAAATTAAGGACATATGAAAACATAATTTTTTCATTCTTTAAGACTCTTTTATTTCAAAAATTCAATAAAAAATGGGGAATGTAGTTGGGATAGTCAACCCTACAATGTTAGTCATTGTCTGACCAGGACCTCCTTGAAATTGAATACACTCTAGTTTATAAAAATTGAGATCGGATTTCTATGTCTCAAGTAATTATTCTTCAAGAATGAAGAAAATCGGCAAAAATTTGAAAATTTTCTACAAGCAGATTTACACTGTAAAAAAAGCTAAAGGACACTCGGTAAGCTGAAGGAATACAGTTCCAGATGGACACTCAGATCTTCAAGAAAATCTAACACACACTGGAAACTATCTATGTGTGGGTAATTTTTTCTTCCTAATTTGATCAAAAAATAATTTTTCAGAAAGCTCAGTTAAATAGAAATTATTGTGCAGTCAGAGAGGGACGGGCCCCCAAGGAAGTCAGCACCCAAGATGAGACACCAAGCTCGTGACTGTAGGCGAATCCAAGGAGAGCCAGGCTTCAAGATGGAGATGCTGGAGCCAGGCCTAGAAGCCTCGCTAGAGATGTACAGCAGCTTAGGATTGTGCTGCAACTGGTACCACCGGGTCCAGTGAGCCTGGATAGGCACCAGCCACACAGATGGGTGACCAGGACATGTGGACCCATCCCTTTCCAAGAATGCCTTTGTTCTTTCCGTGTACCCTCCCTTTGTGCCCCACTTCCCCATTAGATCAATAGTAGCTGCGCAACTATACTTGCAGTCTACAGGTTGATTGTAGCTTGACCTACATTGTGATTTTGCTATACAAATTTCCCCCCTTACAGAGGGCCTTGGTGGCCACAAACCATCTCCTGCTGTCTCTCAGGAGCTTTTCTCTCAGTGAAGATTTCCTATCCCTCAAATTTTGCTCTTCAATATTCAGGGGACACAAACTCAGCACATCTGATATCTAATGGGTTGGGATTTATTTTCCAGATCACAATAAGATAATTTTTAAAATACTGTAATATAGCCGGACCTGGTGGCGCACGCCTGTAATCCCAGTACGCGGAAGGCTGAGACAGGAGAATTATTGTGAGTTGGGGACCAGCCTGGGGTACAAGGTGAGCTCAAGGCCAGCCTGAACTGCATAGAGAGACCCTGTCTCAAAAAGACAAGGGCTGGGAATTTAACTCAGCGGCCTAAGCACCTGCTTGGCAAGCGCAAGGTTGTGAATTCCATCCCTGGTGCTAGAAAAAAAATAAATAAAATATTGTAATATTGTCTTACGAGGTATGCCACATAGCTAGGTCTAAGAAGACAGCTGGCTATTTTAGCAGGAAGTGAAGTGATTTAAATGAACCTGTACTACCTCAGGATTTCCACATTCAGTTTGAAGTTATAAAGTATTAACTCTGCATATATTTTTTGAACTCTGCATATATTGTGAGAGTTTCAGTATATATAGTAATTCTTAGAACTACCACTAAAGAAAAATATAAAGTGAAAAACAATAGATTAAACAATTTTAACACATTTAATAGTGCCAAATAAAGCAGTAAAAATAAAAAGGAGAAATCACAACAACAAAGAGGAAAATGACAAAAGGAAATAGTAAAACTGCAAATCTAAATACAAACACATCAATAATTAAGCACTACTGCCTAAAAACTTCAAAGGAAAAGCCATAGACTGCCAAAATGGATTTAAAACAAAGAAATAAATCTAGACTCTGTGCTATACAAGGCACATTAAATTTTAAGAACCAAATAAGTTCAGTATAAAAGAATGAAAGATGTTCCATGCAAACATTAAACATAAATGGCTATATTAATGTTAAATAAAACAAGTCTTCAAGACAGAGTACAATCAAAAATAAAAATGTACATCTCATAATGATAGTTTCATTAAATTGCAAAATCCTAGCAATCATAAGTAAATAGGTTTCCAATAGCAAATCTTCAAATAAAAGAAGTATCAAGTCAAAGGTGTTTGATGTTGTGGGGTTAAAACTACTTTACACTTTTTGTATAAATATCCTTTCACAATAAATATCAGGTAATTAAATGTTTCTCCTAATAATTTATGCAAACCTTCCCAGACACAAAGACATTTTAAAGAAAGGATTAGCAATTCCCAAGTATTTTTCCATTTTGAAAACATTCTCTAGATTTTTTTGAAAATTTCAAATTCTCCATTCATTTATGATAGACACTAGACTATTAAACATAGGCTTGCCTTCTTGTCATTCTTTCCTATATCATTTCCAGATTTTTGAATAGTATTTTATACTATAATAAGCATAAGGATTGCCCCGTCTTGCTCAGTTTGAAAATAGCCTTTGGACAGAAACTGGACACCTGAAGAATCCCATATGAAAATGCTATTTTGAATTAACCGGTAGAACAGTTACAGGGCAAGGGAAAGAACACTTGACGTGCAATGCTATGAACTGCTTTGGGTCACACACGTACCAAATATGTGACTTTGATCAGCCACTGAAGATCTTCAGGGTTTTGCTTCCTTCGTCTGTAAAATGGCAAGAAAGAATGCACGTGGTCGAAGGTTTTCTCCATTCCTGACCTTCAAGAGTTTGTCCCCTATGAGTAGTAGAGTATAGGAAAATATTATTACACAAAACAATATACTTAATGCACTTGTGCAGGATTTTGTAAGTACTAACTTATTTTAGAGGTTATATATCTTGTTCATTTTTAGTTTTATTAATAAGAGAGAAATCATGAATAAATCATTGAGAGAGATTTTGTCGCTCCTTTCTGGGAGGAAAACATTCCCTTTGTTCTTATTGTAAGAAGTCATTTATTTTAATGCCTCTAATCCTCAATAATTTAGATGTTCAGAAAAAGGGTAGATTTATACTCTGGGCATTTTCATATGCAGGCATTTATACCTGCATAACAGAGATACAAAGTATTTATGTGCAGAATACTTGGAAAAGAATGTCATAAAACAAAGTCAGTGAAGTTTAACTTGGAATTTACTTCTCATCTCTACTTTCCCCTTGAAATGCCTAATAATAAAATAAGCTTCTGGAATTGCTTTTCGATAATGGCAAATGTCAACATTACAAGTATCTGGGACCACATACCTTTAAACATAAATCATTTTTTTTGTCCAACATGACATATATTTCATAAGATATACTAGACAAAAATTAAATCCGTGGGAATAATAATAAGTGATTGAGAAAATTCAGGTGGCAATGAATGCGTATTAATATTTATCATCTTTAAAAGTTCAAGCGAAATTTATAAAGAATATACTGAACATTATTATATGTGGCACTTGCCTTTAGATTTAAAATTTAGTGTTTATGAAGTATAGAACATATGTCCATGTAGACTCTGATTTCTTTATAATTTATATGGTTTAATAAAGAATAGGAAAGACGATGTACCTCACAATGCAGATTTATTAAATTCTTTTACTGAAAAAATGAGATTTTCCTATTTTATAAATATTCATTCCTACTTTATCTATGACATATAAAATTAGCTTTATATGAGTTTCATATGTAACTCATCTAAATAGTGATTATAATGTTACAAATGTCTAGAAACACTTTCGTTACGCATTCTTAATTCTCTTAAGACTTTTAATGGCTTTGAGCAGAGTCCATCTGACATGTCTCACTATACTATCAATTCTGTTTAAAGCAAGTTGATCCAATTTCATCTTTGTTGTAGTATTTCTAACGAGAGAAGGCAGCAGCCCCTTCTAGGCATATAGGCCAAATCATTTCTGGGAGATAAAAATCTAACTTAGGAAAGTAAAATTGAACGGATTACAAACTTGAACGGATTACACTTTTTCATAAAAATAGAAACAACCTAGAAAAACAGAACTTATCAGGCGATCCCACTTTGTGCCTGTCTGTCCATCACCCTTTCCCAAGTCTCCTAAACCTAGAACTCTGTATTTAGCCCCAAAAAGCCATGGCCCCAGGGCAGCTCCTGGATTCCTGACCCATGAGGCAATAAAACTTCCACCTTATATTTCCTTGAGGCTGGTTATCTTGCTGGCTTTGCTAGGGGTCTTCTTTGACCTATTAGTATTAAGGGTACATTCCCCAAGAACTGATAAAGGAAATAGAATTTCTCTCTGAGATTTAAACTTTAAAATCAACACATAACTGACCAGAGAAAATCACGATGAAGCATCTCAGAGTGACACACTATGTCGAGGCCTGCAAGATTCGGCATGTGCTGCAAAGGCTGTGCAGATGTCAGGACCTGACAGCCGGTGGACTTCCTCAAAGGAGGCTGACCAGCGTAGGAATTTGTTCACATGTAGCTGTGCCTTTTTGTACTGTGAGCATGGATCTGAATTTTGACAGAGGCAGTCATCAAGAAACTAAACACAGAGAAGAAAAAAGTCTCGATGTAAGGAATAACCTGGGAATCCAGCCTAATATAGGTAATTGTGTTAGAAGAAGGCAAAAATAAAGTCATATCCTTTCTAGGCTATATTGATTACAGGACATTCAGAGACTCAGAGAGAATTAAAAGGCATTAAGTAACAAATGTGAAGGAAAGCATTTAGAAATGCTAGAGCTGACATGGGAGACCATTTCTAAAGGCATGTTTAGATAACTATCAGCACAACTACCTCTGGACTCCCAGGGTTGCAGAAGGTCAGCAGGGTTGCTGTATCTTAAAATGTTTGCAGCAGTTGATGGACATGGACGTTAGCTAAAAAGTTATTCCAACCTGGAACTCTTGCAATAAGCCTGCATTCATTATCACCTGCAGTAATCTAAGAATGTCTTGTGTTTTGCAACCTCAGTGAGTTAGTGCTAACAAAAAACTAAAACTCTGTCAAACGCATTATCCAGTAAAACAGGGTACCTATTTAGAAAGAGGGTGCAGTACTTATACTTGGAAGCACAATGAGAAAGAGTTACAGAAAAAAGTGTTGACAGTGTCCACCCCAGAACTGCCCGAAGGAAAGCAAAAGTAGCAGAAAGTCCAAGAAGCACTGCAAGTGCTTTGGCCCATTCTATCAGTGTTTGTAGGAGCTCGGGCCCCCTTAGGATCCAGGCCACACAGTGTGAGAGGAACAGCAGGTGAAGAGGAGAAGTGTCCTCTGTACTAACAGTGGACCCCTTCACTGCCTGGACTCCTCTGGGGTCAGGTCAGTAGGACCCCAGATTCTCATAGGAGAATGAGCCCCACCATGAACTATAGGAGAGGGGTCCAGGTGGCTCACTGTTTTGTATGATCCTGAAAGCACACCCACCCCATCCCACCCAAGCCCGTAAAAATTGTCTTCCATACAACTAGCCCCTGGTGTCTAATAATGTGGGAGTATTGCATTATAAGGCCATCTCCATGGCAGATAGATGCCTCTCTTTTTCCCCTCACGGTGTCAGAGTTCAATTTATCTGAACATTCTCTTTATTCTTGTTTTACATCTAGTAAGAAGCTTTGGATTATATTTCCATTTCTCACATGCATGGGCCCATAGGATTAAAATGCATTAATGAATGAGATTTTGTTCTGTGTAACTATAATTTCTTGTGAATTAATCAATTAATCTGTGTTTACATCAGATGCGTTAACTTGGTTAATAAAAATATAACACTCTGTCAAGGCATGTGATGTTAAACCTAGAAAGAAAAGGCTGAGATTGAGAACTGGGCCATTTTAAATTGACCATGGCAATAACATTACCAGGGAGAACTTTTAGACAACCAACAGCCAGAAGCTTCATTGTCCTGACCTACAAGCCTGTCTTCCCTTTTCATCACAGCTGGAAAAAGGGTGCGGTCCCCATCCACGCTCACAAAAGAAGCACAGAATCAGGGCCCTTTACCTCCCTCCCAGTCCCTCGAAAGGAAACCCTGGGCTCCTACTAAACACACCATCCCCACATCTCATTCGATTTCAATCCACTTATCCAAGACTCCCAATCTTATGAACAAGAAATACTTCACATTTACTCAGTAGCTTACTCAGTAGCTTTCTTCTTTTAAAACAGAAGAGCCGGGTGTGGTGGCTCACGCCTGTAATCCCAGCACTCAGGAGGCTGAGACAGGCGGATCCTTGTGAGTTCGAGACCAGCCTGGGCTACAAAGTGAGCTCAAGGCCAGCCTGAATGGCATAGTGAGACCCTGTCTCA
Source organism: Cuniculus paca (assembly GCA_004365215.1). NCBI lineage: Eukaryota > Metazoa > Chordata > Mammalia > Rodentia > Cuniculidae > Cuniculus > Cuniculus paca. Next base: position 10,795 of record RJWT010049003.1, read on the forward strand.
AAAGCAGGGCTGGGGATCTAGCTCAGCGGTCTAAGTGCCTGCCCGGCAAGCACAAGGTCGTGAGTTCAATCCCCGGTGCCGCAAAAAAAATAATAATAATAAAAAAAAAAAACAGAAAAAGAATAAAAACAATAGCACAGAATTTCAAAACAAAATAATAGGAGATTGACAATGATTAATATATCGCGCATTGTTATCTTCAGAGTAGTTGCTCAGATTATAAGATATAGGCATGAAAAAATGATCACACAAAGCACAAACCATTCTTTTT